>OZ001260.1:7489823-7625662 GCA_963924015.1 Macrophya annulata
GACGCTCCTTTGCCATAATAACACTCAAACGCGGTAAGACCGTTTGCCACTCCTGGTATTTGTTCTAGGGTAATAAAGTTCACCTATATGTATACATCTTATACCTTATAAGGTGGTCCGTAGACCGCAAAGCGTCGATAAATCGAGGGAGGAACCTTTCAACCTATCGAAAATAAATACCGGAGCTTTCTAAAGTTTTACATTTAAGTTAAGATGCTTTTTCCTATATTTTTCTCTCTCCTATCATATTTTGGGATGTATTATGGTCCGGTGTTAAAGTTCATGTTATTAAAATGGGAAATCCTTGTTACGTCGAGGGTTAAAATGCGAGGTCATATCACAAAGCTCTATACCGACAATGGGGGATATATCGTTCCAAAAATGACCTCGAGCTTTTTTCTTTTTTATTTATTTTTTGCTCCCCTTGACCGTGTTGCTCCTGGGATTTATTTATAACACATGTACAATGTACAAATGGCGCAGGGTGGGTATAGGTAACTATATAGAATATGCAACGAATTATTTTCGACCGCCATAAATTTATATTTATATCCTACGTTTTTGCCAGGGCCTTGCTGAACGGTTTGTTCAGTTCGTTGGCCAGTGACTGTTTCTGTGAAAAATTCACATACGTATGTATCGAGCACGGTCAGCATCCCAGGAAAATCGCTGCACTTTGTCCACCTCATTTATTACGCCCAGTCGAATGGACGTCTACCGATTTGCAGTTATTCTTATCACGTTTTGCGCTGTCTTTTTCTATATTTCGTTAACTTCCCTACCTATTTCATATATATTTACTCTTTTCATGTTCCAAAAAAATTTCTGGCTTGAAATATTGCGATTAAAAAATTAAATCAGACAATTTCACCATTTTTATGCTACCTTGATAGAAACTTAATCAACGATTCGATCGTTCTTATATTTCTTATGTGACATTTCTTTAATTTTTCTCAATAATACGTCAGGATTTAAAATTCGATGTAAAAGATGGATCCCAAATATCCACGATAGATGGTCAAATATTTATCATCGAAATACTTGACGAGTATTATCTGACTAAATAATAATTCAATAACTAATTTGAAATCGCTAATTACAAATAAAATATCGGTGAGGGATTTTCGAAATTCTAACCTCAGTATCGATGTCAGTTATTTTTAAAGCTGCCAGGACGATTCTAGATATAAACGGTGAAATGAAATATTGGGTTTCCTGCACCGGTTATTTCCAGTCTCCGATTTCGAGGTGCATAATTAATCGGTTCGGAGTTTATTACGAGAAACCTTATTGTTGAATAATTTTTTTTCAAAATTCAATTCATTTTTTTTAAATCGTCGATATTTTTTCACTATTTATTTTTTTTTCATCGATTCGATAACGGAAATCCTGAATAGCAATTTTCATGCGACTTAGTATATTTTCTACAATTTCAATTCATCATTTTGAATTTTCGTATTTTGAGTTAGGATTGGAAATAATTTTGCTCCGGTATAATGGGTACATTATTTTGAATTTCTATATTCCGAGTTTAGATCGGGAATGAAGAACGCAAAAGAGATTTTGAAGGAGTTTCAAAAAAGTTTTGATCATAAGGGAAAGCTTCTAAAAAAAAATTGCCTGCGTTATCTCTTAGAGTATAGATGTAGAGATTATTTTCTGGGAATATTTATTCAGTATGAAAAACTAACGTTTAGAGTATATGAATAAAATGTAAATTTTTATTTTGTTCAGAAAAAAAAAAGTTTACAAGAGAATGAAACAAACAGCATAAAACACCGATCGACGGCATCTTTCTAAAATAAAAAAAAATAAAAAAAAAATGAAATAAGAAGAAGAAGAAGAAAAAATAAAATAAATTAATACCCACGTAGTGCGGTCGAACGAATTTCGGATTCAACTCGGGTGCATGGTCGAAACGAGGAACTATTTCGTTTTCTATAAGGGATGTTCTTCTAAGTCGAAATTGAAGTCAGTTATCGTCAGGTCTGGAAGCTATAGTAAATTTGTCTTATTTATCTTCTTCTTTTTTTTGTCTTCTTTTTCTTTTTCTTTTTCTCTTGTGAACAAACCGGTGACAATGTCAAGAGTTAATTATCTGCGAATTGTTAACACAATATGTCGTGTATATACCTCAACGTGAATGGCTTATGCACGGTGCTGGGATGTAACGAGTTATGAGCATCTCTTGTAATTTCATAGATAGAAATAGCTTGGGGAGAGATAAAATGAAGGATCTAAATGACTTTTTATTACATATATACCTATACATTCGCGTATGAATTCAAGTTAAACTTAAGTAACATAATAAGTAACAGGTTATATAGGGTAAACAAGTATTTACAATATTATTAAGTGAGTACAATCTTATACTATGGTAGCTCATAAATCTGGAATAATAATAAAGAATGGTGAAAAGGAAAGCTGCGATTTTTTTCCTTAGGGGAAAAAAAACGTAGCTTTTTCCAGTACATGGATATCTAGGAGAAAGAAGTAACTGTTTATTCAGGAAGACGGATAATATCTCGTGGGAGAAACCAGCCGGACAACAGTTCATGAAAATGTAAAACAAAAGCAAAAAGAATACCTACGAAAAGAAAAAAAGATAAAATGGTATGAAAAAAAATGGAAAAGTAGAGAAAAGTAAAATACAAGGGAAAGTCAGGAAAATATATCATGTAATATGATGTGTGAAATTAAACGAATAAAAAAAATATATACATGTATAAATAAAACAACAATTCGAATAAGAGAGAAATATAGAGAGATATTGAGTTAGCGCGAGTGGTGAGAAGAGGGCAAACTCCGATCCCATTTTCCCGGACGTGCAGGCAGGTACTCGGGTGTTTCTTATCGTTGTGTGAGATAAATTGACTAGCACCCGAGACTGATAAAGACCCCCCCTTTTCACAAAATAGGTAATTAATTATAGGCTCGTTCAAGATAATCTTATCCTAAACAGATCTGGATATCCTGTTGGGGGTTACCTCATCTTCCATTATTGGTACGTAGGTAGGTACCTACTATATATTGCCACCCTACCTCAAGTGGAAATCGATCGTTCGATAGTAAATTATACATAAAAAAAAAAATGAAAAAAAAAAATTATTATAATAATCATAATTTATTACCCGCACATGTGCCCGACGTGAAGATCGAGTGCATTTAAATTATGCAATTCGACGTCCTTTGGTTTCACGCTTTTTCATTTCAGTTGACTTTACTTCTTGTATCTGAACGCAAGAGGCAGTTGAATTAATTTTTTCGAAAATGAGCTTCTGATCATTTTAATAAAAATTCAATTTTCAATTCAATGTTACTATATCCTTTCGTGTTTTGTATTAAAGGTTTCGGATATACTATCGGATCGTCTTTCAGTGTTGGTGCGGATCGACGTTATCACAGTGACGTCATTCGTCGCCATGGTTTAATTTTACCAAATCCAGATGCCACGTTCCGTGCCATCCACTCGAACGAAATTAAAAATTAAGTGACGGCTGGGTCGCGTAAAAGGTCCAAAAGTTACCTGTCATTAGCCCCCGTGGAATGGCTCACGTTTCGCGCGTGCTTTTTACCCAGTTAATTTCGCGGCATATCTACCCAAAAGGGTTTTTAGTTTTTCAGAATTCAAATATAATCTCTGACAAACTTATACACGTTATATAGAATTATTCTACCAAGTATCTACATACATACATACATACATACCAAAAATGATTAAGAATTTTGACTAAAAATTAACTACTCAAAATTAATAAAACGATCTTTCTTTTAGAAAATTTCTTTTACACGTAAGACGGCCATGGTATTGTTTTCAAAATTATCCTTACAGCTACACCAATCATGAAAGATTTCAGTTTCTTCTAAAAAATTTTTTTCTCACTTCAATTTCCAATTTTGGTGTTATCGGTAAGTCGCTATATGAATTTCTATCATTCAAAGCTGATGAAAATTATAAATAAAACTTACAGTATTTTCTTTATTCTATTTTTCAAGTCCATTCTCTTCTCAACTCTAAATTTTCTCATTAATTTTTGTAATTGTTTCAATGCCCTAACAAATATATTTCCAAAAAAATATCAGCATAGTCCCGTCATCCAATTAATAAAACGTTGAATTTCTTTCCGTCTTGTCTTACTTTGTTAAATAATAATGAGAATAAAAGTCACGAGGTAGTAGGTATACTGTTTGAGAAATTTAGGTATGTAAATAAGATTCTCTAAAAAATTCACCGGAATAACCGCCGCAAGGTATGAAAAAAAAAAGAAAAAAAAAAAAGAAAAAAACCATTTGTACAAGTCGCACGATGTAGGTACTGTACATATACATTTGAAATGATACAAATGTTTCCAAGAAAAAGGACCTCTCTCACATATCCCATCGTCTAGCACATATATATATATATATATATATATATATATATACCTAATCTTAAAAAACATTTTCATCTTAGTATCATTTACCTCGGCACTTTCGTTTAGAGAATCGAAATATATTTATATATAAAAACCATTTCGATTCTGCATGTGGTATAAAAACGAAATTTTGATCGTTTTCGTTGACAGATGTTGTAGGTATCACAAGGGTAGACAACGAGCGTGTGCAGGGTTGTAGGTAGAAAGGGGCAGCTCGGTTGTGGTGTTTGTGGTAGTGAATACCCCGTGTAGAAGAAAGCCATGGGGGATGCGGATGCTGGAAGGCTGCTGCTGCGAGGTCTTCCTCTCTCGCCAAGCGATATCGATCCAACCAACCCACCAAAGTCAAAGGCCAGGTCTGGTTTTGCGATGTGAGTTTCTACCGACGAGTGGACGAGCTTTTCCTGATATTCGTCTCTCATTTTTTGCCACTTACCTTTGCTGCTCACAATAAGTCCGCCGTTTTTTTCACCACAGACTTTCGTACAATATCAGTTTCCAATCGAATGATACGTCAAACAGGATACAATGCGTACACACATACATACATACATACATATGACGTTTATTAAAACTGACAATAATGGAATACTCACTTTTACCCAAAGTTCATTGTGTATATTGTTCAAATATTTCTACGAATGATCAACCGTATTAATTAAGCTATATCCATTCAGAAAATTTTCGTCAATTATTATCGTGTCATAAAATTTCTATTCCGTATGTTAATATTAGTTAAAGTTCTCCGGTTTGGTATAGTAGCTGAAGGAAAACCACAGTGAACGATAATGTGAGTTTCAGAAAACGTGGAATTTCTAGCTAGTTAGTACGTGAGTAATAATCCAGAGAGTTAAAAATAGAGAATAAAAAAGTTTCGTTGAAACTATGAGGCTGCAGTCGACACAGTAGGTGAATGTATATACATACATACATTCAACACTTTCACGTCTCTTGATTGCTTATTTTATCAAACTCAACATATATTTTAGCCAGAAAGTTAGGCGACTGTAATCGCGACGTAAACTCACGAGAATGTAGCAGAAAATTGGTAAATTCCAGTTAAAGGGGTAGCATACCTACTCGGTGTAAGAGACGCGTGAATTTTAGGTCGATCTTTCAAGGGCGATGTAAAGGCAAATGAGTTGGACAACTTATGAACGAGAAACATTTTCAATTGATGAAAATTTCATTAATACAAATTCTCGATTTGTAATACACTAAATGGCACCAGGAAATTATTACTTCGCTCTTATGCGTAATTGTTCATTAGCCAATTACAGAGAGAATTTTTTCAATAAGAACAATTGATCAATCTTACATTTTCAAGGGGGTATATAAATAATTTTTTTCAAATCAATTTGCAAGTTTCGATCTACGATACGACTTGTTACTTATGGTAAGTACTTTTTCTTTGATGTGATGAATCTATGTAAGTCAAAATCCAAAAATTATTTTTAATTTTTTAGTAACCCGAAGATCGTCTCAGATTATTTAATAACCGATTTTTGAACGTTCCAATATTAACTGAAATTTCATTATTACCGTAACGATCGAAGAAATTCAAAATGGCTGCTAGAGTGGCTCAATATCGACTGACGTTTAACGAGGAATCTTTTATACACCAGCCCAATAGAAATACATCTCACTCTCATCCATCCATCCATCCATCCATCTTTCTTGAAAAGTTTGGTTTAGTTCGTCGTCTACGCCTACGAAAATGCTTTCACGCGTTACGGAAAAGTTGACTAGAATTTATTGACCGAATGTTATACATATAGGTATAGGTATGTATTATATGTATACCATGGCGTCTAACACATGGATACAAACAAACAACCAAACGAACAAATTTTTTTCTGAAATATTTTTTTTACTTGTTATAATAATTCCTCGATGAAAAAATCCATTAGACAAAGATCGAATGTAAGGTGAAAAAGATGTAATTGAATAAAGGCCAGAACGAAATCAATGAACGAGTAATGATTACGATTTTAGTTTTAATCGAAAACGAATATATAAAGTTAGAAAAGTCCTATAGTTTAGAAACTTTCGGAAACCTTGTTTGGAAAACATTTATCGAAGATCCATTGCCAAAGTTCATCTTTCAGAACTTTTCTACGATATATAGTATAGATTCTTGTCTTTTTTTATTTTTTTTTTTTAATGAGATTATTTCAAGCGTTAAACCTAGAACTATGTCATCGTATAATTAGTACAAGATCCGCAATACATACCTATGTAAGTATTCGACGATTTTATAAAAGCTTTATTTTATTTTATATAAAATTAAGAGTTAAATTTTTTCATTTTCTTTTTCTCACAGAGAATCAGAAAATGAAAATTTCACAACTCGTGTCACACGCAAACCACTTACGAAAGAACGAGTTTGTTCCATTTCCACAATAATTATGAAACGAAGGGGAAAATAAAAAATAAAGAATATAAAAATTCACCAACCCCTTGATTTAGCATTGCAAAACCTTTGAAAATGTGTTGCGATGATGTATTTGCATTCGAAATTCGTATATGTAAAAAATGTTTGTATATATAGATATATCTACATCTAGGTATGTAATACATGTATCGACAGATATATATATATATATTCGTTTCTATATTCACGGATGTACGAATAAAGTGGCAGAACATATAATCCACGTAAAAAATTGAAGTTGAAAAAAGATCTTCAACCAACCACAATAGTTATTGTTGTCATGTATATGGATAGACGTATAGGTATAAAAAATCTTATATGTATATACGGTCACCAACTTATTTATACTTACATGATTTTTCACTCACAATCAATAACAAAGGCAGTCAGATTGAAATTGATTTTCTAGAGTAAAATTTTCTCCATCGTAGTTGGTTCACATTCCATATATTATATCTTGTGTTGAAAATATTTGAAACCCAGGTTTACTACCGGTGGTTCAAAAATGGAACGTTGCTCGTATGTATCGACGTACTATCTCTCTTTTTTTTCTCTCTCTCTCTCTTTTTACCTCCTCTTTCTCTTTCTCTTTCTCTCTATCTCTCTCTCTCTCTCTCTCTTTTTCAGAAGGGTGAAAACACTCTCTGGAGACTTTTGCTTTATGTTCGGAAACAATCGAGCTTTACCTGTTCCCTTTCACGCTTTTTTCTACACTGTAATATTCCAAGAGACATTTTCGTACGGCATGGCATCACGATATACTCGTATATGTATAGTGGCTTACCAGACCAATGAAAACAAGGTATAAAGCGATATGCGAATCCTTGTGGCTAAGTTAAGGTGGTCGAATACTTTCAAAGCGTTTCTATACATGTATATCATGGTATTCGATCACATAACGATATGATTGAACAAACATGGCTGACTGATTGATTCTGACAAGTGAAACGGAGATAGAAATATAGAAATAAGTTGGTAGGTGTATATAGGGGATGAGAAATATAATAAGAGAGTTTATCTTTGGATAAGCGAAGCGTGGCTGACTTCAACCAAGTGTTATTAAAGCTTGAAATATTTCTATTCTTTGAAACCAACGTCTCGAAATATGATCGCATTTACTAGGAAACAACGCGACTCTCTTCGCTATATACTAGAAAGCATATAGAAAAATCTAAGAGGAAATTTACAATATCTTTCGATAAAGAATAGAGGAATATTGTTTTCGAAACTATCGAAAGAAATAATACACCGACGAAAAAGACATGAGCAAACGTATATCCATACTATATTTTTGAAATATTTTTATCTATATGTTAATATTTGCTTTGTCATCTAATTTGTCTTTGGATTGAAAAAAAAATTCGCATTTTTATCTCGAATATCTGAAAACGTGATATTTCATTACACGCTCTTATTGCATCAAACTCCTCAATTAGCACCCCCCGCCCCCTTTATTGCATAGAATGAACTTTGAAAGAGTATAATTTCAATATGAATAATGTGTCAAAATTTGTAAAGATAAATTTAATAATCAGAAGTGAAATAATCCTTTATTATAAATAGATGTGCCAAGAGTTTTTACTCTTAATTAAGTATTGTAGCCAGTTTCTTAGTTGTTCAATGTATATATAGGTATATGTATATAGAGTATCAAGATACAACTTTATTAATCCGTTTGAAACAAGCTACCAACCTTAGCGAATCTTGGGATCGTTTGCATCGGGTAGCACGTGCCCGAACTTTGTCCACGAGCGAAGGGTAACAAATGTGAGTCAGATCTTACGACAGGGAATGAGATCACGTAGCGGTGAATGTCGAGTTTCTTGGTCGCTTGCAAATTTCGTATTTCTGGATGTTGGCCTATAAGGCAGTCGACATATCGAGAGCAGATCTTCTCTTCTGATGACGTGACCGAATCTAATTTAGCAGATTTTTACGCTTGCTAAAAAAGTTTAGAATAACTAGGTATATAAAACTGAACACACACAATGGTCCAGTTTTTAATTCACTGATTCAAAAAATTTTTTTCATTTTTCATTTTCAATTTATACACACTCTATGAATTATTCGGTGTTGTTAGATTACATCATCTAATATTAAACGACTCGAAGTGCTTTGAACATAGCTCCTACACAGCTGTCTGGTTTATACCTACGGTTTAACTAATATCGTTATCAGCGGTATGGCTTTCTCGATTCACGTCATTACGGCCTCTACGATGCATTAATTTTATCCTTTCATTCGATATTTCGATTCTCTAAATGTCTGTACATAATATCGCTTCGATGGACACCGCAATTTCCTTTATGTAAGAAAAGTAAGGAGTTTTCAAAGTAAAACACGAATCAAAAAAAAAAAAAGAAAAGAATTAGAAGTAGAAATAAATCTTGAAAATGATTTACACAATGACCACGCACAAAAATGCGTGAAATGTTCTACGTTTTAGTACACGAGATTACCAAATAGAGAATTTTGGTCCATGGAAGCTGGAGAGAGAAGATAGTAACCTAGTCTACTATGACGTCACGTTTTACTCCCCTTTACGTCGACCCGTGCGTCTATAAACGCTGGATTGAGGCAGCCTCATTAGTTAAGGGATCTTGATCCTAGCAGGCGCCCGTCTGACCAGCAAGGAGCTCGACTACTTGTGTTGGTTATATGTATACGGCGCATTGAGGCCTTGAAAATGAAATATTTCAGAAGCCCCTAACTTACCGTAAATTTTTTTTTTTTTTTTTTTTTTTTTTTTTTTTTTAGACGTAAATATATATCACGGAATTATATAAGGAATTTTCATCAAATTTCCTTTTTCTTTTCTTTTTGTTTTTTTGTAGACACATTTTTTTCAAACATTTACAAGCTCTGAAAAAATTTGCTTAAAGACAAACTATTATAATTATTATACAGAGATTTTTAGGTAAATGTTAATTTTCAAATTATAGGGAATTCCCAAAACATTTACACGATCTGAAAAATAATCTATCGATGAAGACAGTTTCTCTAAAAACAGAAACTGTAACTGTTTTTTGAATCTGTATTAAAATTATCTCTGAATTTTTTTTCCTGAATAGGATATGTGGCTTTGGTTTTTCCGTGGTTTTTATCTAAACTTTGATAAGTTGGATTTCAAGTCTTGATTCAGCTGTTATCTTCACTTTTGACAAGTTTTTCAGCGAGCGTAGACACTTTGAAGAAATTGATAAGAGAGAAAGAGCGAGAGAGAGAAAAAAAAGCTGCAAACTCGGCAGGTATTTTACGTTTTTTTTTTTTTTTTTTTCACTGGTTTTTTTTTTTTGTTTTTTATTTGCTCTAACCGTGTTAGTCTGATCGCTTAAAGTAATTTGTCTTTTTCCCTGCAACGTCGTTCGACGCTCGCGGCTGCTAATTATCCTCAGCGTTAATAACATTCCTATTCGCAAAGCGGGACACTTTTTCAATATACCGCAAGTTTGTTCTCTGCCATAATTACACCGTTGGGATATAACGGCGTTACCTCGATAATCATTCTTTTTCAAGCCCATTACCTCGCTTCTCGAAGAAAACTTCTACGCCATCGACTTAGACGCTATACCATCTTGGATCAGTGACCAACGGCGTTTGTTTCATCCTCAAGTCTTTAACTTATCATAATTCTCATTACGCACCCTACTGTTTTTACTAAAATTCTTCTTCTTCTTATTTTTTTAGTTTTTCTTTTTTTACCCTCATTATCTTGACGCTAGTCGCAAAACTCCTCTGTTCAGTCTGAGATAAAAAGAAAAAGAAGAAGAAAAAAAAAAATTTCCATCCTGAAACATATTTTTTTTTTTTTTGAACTAACAAAGAATTTATAACATCTACAAACTTGGTTCCTTTCAAGTTACATCAAAAGCGTGGGGCTTTACATTTATTATCATTACACAAGAATTAACGATCTAATTTTTAACAATTATAACCGCGTTCATTACCTCACCGATAACTATAAGATATTTGGAGATTCTTACGCACCTGAGTTAATAAATGGAGCACCTTATACGTTTGTCAATTATAAATTTTAACTTTTGAAAAATTCGTAGATAATTTTTAAGATAATTTAACAAACTTTGTAACACAACTTTCTGAGATTAAAATCAATTTTTAGAAATTTACCCATAATTTTTAATCGCTTAGATATTATGCGCAAGTTTTTTTGTTAGCAGGTTTCCAAATGAACTCCTGAACCGATTTAGGTAACTGCAATTGGACCGAATACTGTTCTTAACGAGATAACGTCCTAATAAGCTTTCCAGCTTATTCCCGTTTCCGGTTTAAAATTGGCGTACGCTAGTTCCGACATTTTTAAAAATAACTTAACGAAATTTGAAACGTAAGTTTCTATAGCTGAAATAAATTTTTGGAAATTCTTTCGACAGTTTAGATTGTGTTCTATATCTGTGATTTATCATGTTTTATTATTATTTATTTATTTATTTTTTTGTATACAGCTAATATTTTCAGGTCAATAGTTCAAACCGATTCCAAAATGTTTACGAAATATACGTGATACGCAGATACCATACATATAATAATAAAAAAAAGTTCGGCAGGGATCTGTATTGCGATTTCTATGCCTTCTTTCATCATCAGCAAAAATATCAACGAGCAAACAGCACATGTATGGCACAGTCGTGTCTGGAACGAAAAAATCGAAGCTTTTTGACCAAACCGCTAGTAAATAGAAATTTTATAATCCATGAATTTTTTCGGACATTGTTAATTGCAGTTTTACAAAAATTAATCCCAATTCAAATATCAGCATAGCGACTAACTAACCAACTATACTTATTTTCATATTTTAACTTTTATTTATTTCTTTTATTTTTTGTGCTTTTGGTAACGATTATTGTCTTCTTCCTCCTTCACCATGGTTGTGTTCAACTAGTGAATATGCGTTCAAGACGGTGAGATAGAATAGGGAAATAAAAAAATTTAAGTAAATACTTTCCAATGGACAATCGTATGATGTACGAGACTTTGATATCTTTTAGCTGTCGTATAAAGTTGCAGTTTTCAGGTACCTATCTCTCGGTATCAAAGTAGGTTTACTAGTGCTTCAAAGATACTTAACACGAAACACACAGCTATGGTAGTAAACCAACGGAGTTACGAGTGCATCGTAATGTTATGACGTATATAATGCCGTGTGTAAGTAAAGCGAGCAACTGGTTTGAAAAATTTATACGATAAAAATTTTCAGATCTGCAATATGTATTTAAATTTCTTTTATTCGCGAAGTTTGATACAGTGAGGGCACATTGAGCCTATGTCTCCTTATTGCATTAATATTTAAAAAAAGGGCATATAACTAATTTCTTTATTCTGTTACTATACGTCCTCTAAAAATCTCATTTGCAAAAATTTTCTAAATTGTGCTATTCTTTGTGAATAGTAGCTGTTCGATGTTTCTCTAATGTATTGGCTAGCGGACGGTGTATTTCTATGCAATTTATCGCAATAAGAGCATTTCGTTTATATTTCAACAATTTATTTTACTTAGTCAGTGACATTTGCTTTTGCAGTAAATATCAGGTCTGTAGTTGGTATTGTGACATAGCTGTCAGAAAAAATTCGAAGGCTGGATTGAACTTCTGAAATTTTCGAAGTTTCAAACGGTCAAAATTACGAATTCATTTCAGACGATTTTTAACTTCCAGAAAAGTTGTCGTTCAGAATATTAAAAGTCAGAAAGACCGGAATGAAGATAGCTAAAAACTCAGAAGGTCAATAAAAGTAAAAAAAAAAACCGGAAACTTAATGAAGGGGCACGACGCTTCGTGCGTGTATTTCAAATTCCGGAGTTTAGGCCTTTCGGATATTTCGTTATCGGAATTCTGACCCTTCAGTGTTTCTCGATTTGAAGTTTTTGGAATTTGAAATTGATCGGGGAATAATACCTACCCTTTTTAAAAAACTCTTAGTCACCGATCATGATTTTTAAAATTCGTAATTTTATAACCCAACCCTAAGAAAAGGATCGCTTCTAAATATCCATAACCACAGAATGAATGATGCATTTTTCTAAATAATCTTGAAACGTGATAATTCACTCAATTATTATATCAAAAATTCATATATTCCTAGGTAAAGCGTCTGATTTATGGCCTGTAGATATACAATATCGTATATAGGTATATAATGTTGGTATATAAGATTGACAGGACGTTGAAGAGCTTACAGATTTATTCCTCATAAATTTGTTCCTTCTTTTTCATTGGTAAATTGCACTTTTGTTGTACCTATTATTATTTAGTCAATTCAGAGGCTTCCCTATGCCGAGAAGCTCGTCCATCACATCGAACAGATTTTTGCACAATATTTCCCCGCGATACTGCAAAGGATAGCCCATTGTGACAAGGGTCGATTATCTGACGGCACGTATTGTTGGGTCGTTTGGTGACAACGTGGATGGAATTATCGTCGACCCTTTTTCCATCGCATGTGTGGTAAAACGTGCATTGATGCGTTTAGGTATCTACGTTGGAAAAAAAAGCTCGATGCGAATATCCGTGAGCAAGAACAGCAGTAAATTCTATTTTATTTATCGGTTTACTTGATAGAATTTCATCTGTAGTTTTTACAAAATTTTTGTTCTTTCTTCGTTCAAAATAATCAAAATCATTATTTCAAGCTTTGGTACAAGTTCAGGATCGAGTGTCTTCAACTGACTCCCTATGCTCATTGCAAAAGCATTGAACTCGTCAAATTCGTTAACATTTTCTTTATCGAATTCGGAATTTTTTTCTCGTGTTGAATAAATCAAAGTTTTTATCGCCTTTTTTTCCATTTTTATTTTACAAGGCTTGTACTTTACCGGAGAATTTTTTATCTCGAAAAAATCACCAGGGTGATCTTCAATTTTCTTAACTTCTTCGGATTCCTCAGTTTCTCTGCATCGTCGTATTCGATCGCAGACATCGTCGGCGTAGTTCTCAGCATCGTTACCTGATTCTTCAAATTCCCCGACGGTACTTTTGCTCTCCTCCGTTTTCAAATGATTCTCATAAATTGTTTGGCACGTCGACGAAGTCAGACGTGTACCACTGTAGTCGTAGTTTAGTTTTTTATCTTTGGAAAAATTCTGAAAATGAATTTCGAGTTCAATTTGTGTTCACAAAAAAAAAAAAAAAGAAAGAAAGGGATCAGATTTTCGTTTAATTTTTTTTTTTTTTTTTCTATAAGGAACTTATAGCTTTGTCAATTGTTTTCAAAATTATTGTATAAAATCAACGAACCGTATCAGAATCTTTGTCTTCGTCAGTTCTAAAGCGGACGTCCAGGAAGCTGTGCATAACTTTAAACCAAGACACATTCGGTGTATAATTTTCTCCGTAACCCGTTGCTCTTTCAATCTTTGTTAACTCTACACAGTATCTGAATACACAAAAGAAATTGTGAAAGAGGGAAGAATACAATTGCGAGCTAGTAGCTTGACACTGAATTTCGAAACAACAAACTCTCCTCGTTTTACAGTTAAGAAGTACATATAATTGTACACCGAGTACCTACACCTCATACACTTTGTGTAAAATCTTCACAATTTATTCAAGTTGTATATCTAACGCTGAATAAAGTTCTAAAATAACAAAAAAAGAAAAGAAATAAATAAAAAAAAACTTTTAATCGAAAAATTGAGACGGGTCAACTGAAGGATTTTTAGCATCGTTTTATCCCCTAACCTGTAACGAAGGTCACGAATTTTGTAGACCACTTTCGGTACTGTCAAACTACGAAATCTTGGCCTTAAAGCTTCGACGATTCTCACATAAGCCGCGTATCGCCTATCCAAGTCGTTGTAAGCCGGCAAACCGGTCATCCATAGGCATCGAAATTTTTTATAAAGTTTTGCCAATTCCAATTCAAGTTCTTTGGTCCAACGACCGCCCTTCATTTTCGATATATTGATAGCTATCGAAACTGCAGTCTTTTTTATTTTTTATTATTAATTTTTTGTTATTTTCTCTGATTCAAATATCCGGCAGAATTATTCTCGTTAATTTTCCACATCCTAATTGCTCCGTAATTATTTATAAATGTATGTATGTATAAGTTGTTAACCTGAAAAATTGCGAGTGTCAAAAGATTTGATGATAAAAATCAGTAATTTTTAGCGAGGTTTTTTAAAGAATTTTTTTTCTTTTTTTTTCTTTTGACGTTTATCTTTATGATAATTATTTCCTCAGCTGTTATAACAACCAGTTAAATAATTAATATTATCCCAAAAGCTCAGAGCTTGCCCGTAAGAAATTTCCAAATGGTATACGACTACACTGATTGGCCAAAAGGCATATTTTAGAAGCTTGTAGTGTCGCCCAAGGGATACGACCTGTTCTTGAAACGAACGAGGATGTGTTTTATGGGGGGGTCTATTTCGACTCCCTAGAGTCAAACTATGGCTGAACTTTAGAAAACGTTTTGGGGAAGGGGGTACAAAAAGAAGTGCTAACAATTTATCTAAATTTAGGAAAAAAGGAAAATCCCTTTATATAGTTCGGTTGAAAATCTCAAATACATTTATTATCAGATTGACTAGATTTTTCTTTATATATAACTTCACTCGGTATGGATACTCGGCATGAATATTCCAAATTGTTTGTGGATATTGATTAATTTATTATACCGATCGATAAATAGTGTTAAAAATTAACGAAATATATTTGCATTAAAAGTTTTAGATAGTAAACGTTATTTCCAACGTAATATCGTTCGCCACGATAAAACGAAATCTTTTACATTGCTGGCAGGTGGGTGTGTGGGTATAAGTAAAAGTGAGAATACATCACGTCGTTGCATTATTTCAGTTTACTCAATATTCTAAAATGCAGTTTGAATTAGATTCAACGGTCGGTTGCATACTATACATAGAAACAAGAGTACCTACCACTTGAATCGTCAATATCCTACAACACAAAAGGTTCTATTGTATTTAATCTTTCGACGTAACGGTCGACTCTCTCAATTGCACAACAACGAATCGTAATTACTGTCTAAAGTAGATATACCGAAGTTCTGTGCGATAATTGTCTTTCAAATTGGTACACTAATACTCATATAACGTATGTACGTACGTACTACATACATACATATACTAATAATACTTCAGTATAAGGTATATATGTTAACGTTGAACTTTGGCTTAGGGTTGAAATTACACATAATTCGTCGACAAAAAAAATCTTCCTTTCTTCACGTCCCCGTCAACCTACCCTTTTCTTTGTTAAAGAATATTCTGAAACTAAGAAGAGTTGCAAAAACTCTCCATTCAGAGACCAATTAGTGGTCCATTAGCGACCTAGAACGCCGGTCGATATACATTACACACATATACCCACCCACACACATATATACATAGGTATACATATATATATATATATATATATATATATATATATATATATATATATATATATATATATATATATATATATATATACATTGTGTATATATATATGTATCTAACTCTCACCCGCTATCTATTCACAGTGGAATTCTGTGATACCTTGATCGTGATGTGATGGCAACTGCAACTGGACCTGAAACTGCCGTTGCATCTTCTCTTCTCTATTTTAGCTCTATCTCTAGTTCAGATATGCTTTATCTATCCATCTACCCATCTATCTATCTATCTACATATCACTATGCACATCAGAGCTACGAATGCTGTGCTATTATGCAAACGCATGCTAATTCCAGTCAACGCGGTCTAGCTATTTATACCAAGTTTGACTCTCCTGTTGGTGTAGGGTGCAGAAGCATAAGTTTCTGTCATGGTTATTGCTAATTTTTAAACAACATATTACACCTGTTTTATTTAAAAAAAAAATTTCATAACTCTCTAATATAGAAAAGTTTTTTTTATTTTAATTATTTCGTACATATATTCGTATGGGATTGTTATTTTTCTGGATCCTCGGGGGAATCGGTAGTTGGTGTATTGGGAATGCATTCGTTCACTAGTTTCTCCAACTTGCTAATCATCGCAGTCTGTTTTTCAACTTTTGATGATATCTCTTCCTTTTTGTCAATCAATTTTTTCATTTCATTGATTTTTATTGATTCTTTAGACGATGAGTTTTTCGCATTTCTATTCACCTCGGCTAGTACGCCTAATCCAGCGATTAGGAATATTATACACTGTAGAAAATTTCAACACACATATATTTTTTTTATATATTTATTAATTATTCGGATGGATTGAAATTTTGAAAGAAGATTATTTATAAGGAAGATAAACTTCTATATGGATTAAATGTAATTGAAATATGGATTTATAATACCTCGCTCATTAGATTAGCACCAGCCTCAATTGCAGTTTCATCGTCGACTTGACGGTACTTTTTAGATTTTACATCTTTTTTTGTATCTAGTATAAATCGACTTCTTACTTTTTCATCTAAAGTGTGAAACCACCGGCCTGGTAATATCAAAAAATACCATCTGAATACAGGATGAGTTTTCGCGTATTTAACAATCCTGAAGGAAACGGGCTTTGAAATTTGTTTAAAAAATTGATTCAGCAAGTTTAGAACTGGCAAGAAACTTGCAACCATTATTAACGCACGAAAATCCTTCTCTAGCTCTTAGTTTTTTCTTTTAACACATATAAAAGTTGATCTTGCGTCAGTATCGACAGTGAATTATTTAACTGTAACTTTTTTTAGCTGATTTTTTTATTATTCTAATACAATACTTTAATAGTTGAAAAAACGTAAAGATTGGACGAGAAGATAATTTTTTGGTTAAAATCTGTGTCAAAATTTTTAATATTGTTCTTGGATTTCGTTGTAAAAAGTTTTTGTTTCATATTCAATAAAATGTAGAAGTCACACAGTACGTCATGCAAATTATCAACGGTTAATAATTTCCATACTTCAATTATTAACCCTCACTTGACACACTGGGGTGAAAACCACTTCAGGTTTTTCTTAAAAGTTGTCGTTTTTTTCAATTTTTTTGAAGATTTTAATTCTGTATTTTTTTTATTATACCTAATTTCAGTTTTTGGCTATTATAACCCACATAACTTTAAAAATTAAGCTTAAAATATTGAATATTTTATTTGTTATAACAATTTTTGTTACTGGGGTGCAAGCCAGCCCCAGTGTGTCAAGTATGTCACTCCGCAGAAGTGTGTCAAGTAAGTGTTAACATACCTACTTTATTGTAAAATTTGAAGCATTTTATTCGCAGCTGTAGTCTAAAAAAAAAAAAAAAATTAAAAAAAAAAAAAATCGTCAATAAAAGAATAGACTTTGGGTCATGCTGTATGTTCGGAAAGATTAAATTTGTCGAATTCGTTGTCCGATCGGACCATTCGTCATTGTATTTGACTGACTTTCAAATTGTCTGTTTCATCTAAAGCCGGGCTTTGGGTTATAGAGCCAATATTGTACGGATAGGTATGTATGTACTTCGTATATAGTCCTGACTATCAATTTGAATCTTGAAGTGATTGACGTCACTCGGAATAATAGCACAAATTTCTCGAATCACATAACAGCTAAATAACTATCGGTCAAAAATAGCGGTCGAAAATCTTCCGAGTTATTTTAATTTTGACGATATACCTTATATACCTTATACGACGACCGAATAAGGAATTTCCCGTGCTATCAAAATGCTAATTATTTTATGATAGGGTTTCTGATCAAACGATTCACTCTAACTTAACATAGTAAGTGCTAACTGTAGGTAGGTATCTACATACATACAATAGGGGTAAGAATTTGCAAAAGTCTCACGTGACCAGTTTACTTTGCGAAACTGATACGAGAGAAAAACCGTTTTTTTTTTTTTTTTTTAATTTTTTTTATTGCTAAATGAAGAAATGGTTCAAGTCGATGTAAAATTTCCGTAAGAGATCACGAGTTGATACCATTCGATGAGATTAACACTTCGGTACGAGATAAAAAAAAGAAAATTTATTTTTTTTCTCTCCAGACTGCTATAGGCTGCAGTAAAAGGCATTGCAAATTCGTTTAAGTAAATGACGCGAAGGATATTCGAGTAATTTAGTAGTAAACTTGATAAACTTGACTTTTGACGAGAATTGAGAGTTAAGAGTGAAAGAGGATGAGAGAAGAGAGACTTTTACAGAGGTAAATGTTACAGGAGTATCGTAGGACTTACGACTTTATCCGAGACGTGAAATGGTCTGCTATAGCGGCTGGCGCCAGCACCAGGCACTTCCCCAGGGAGCAAAGCAATTTAATTATTATACAGCCCAGTCAATTCACGAAAGTGTATATTAGGCTCGAGTCATATACCTAGATATATATATACAAGTAAAGCACCATGAAGAAATCCCATCAATCGAATCCAGAAAAAAGAAATGCAAGGGTTGAAGAGAAATGAAAAATTGTTCAAATGTCCCGTTACAGATTATTACCCATATACAGGTAGGTACTCCATGATCTATTTTTCAAATTGAAAAAACAAAAAGAAAAAGAATCCATTTTTTTATTTTTCATATTCAAAATATCCATGAATAATTACGGATTTTGTTCATCAATTCATCTATTGTTCGCTATATCGTACTACCACTGTATACCTACATATATTTTTATTTTCTCCTTTTCTCTCGTACCTATCGTATACCTTCATGAATTACTCTGTTGTATACTGTTATCTATTTTCATACAACGTTGCAGGGTTTTGAATATCGGAACATCCCGTTCATGTTTCCATTTTTTTTTTACTTTTTTTATTATCATTATTATAGTTATTATTTCTATTATTATCGCTTAGCTCTATTACAACCGAAATATTATATAACAGATCAATTTTCTCGCTACGACTATAGGTATAACACATCATATTGAAACATTGACAGGGTACGTGTCACGCATAGTATACATATACATACATACATACATATAATACTCGTAAATATCCTGCAAGGGATGTCTCGTTTGTTCTCCAGTAGAATTGGTACTCAAAAATCCAGAAGGTTATAGTGTTACGCATTGTCCTTTTACAGGGCCAAAAGGCACAAGAAAAAAATTTGAATAGGTCATAAACTCGAATCTATATAATATTCTCGAGAGACTATCTAATCCATAATATAGGTGTAAGAGATATTGATCGATTAGTATAGCTGCCTTACAGAAAGTCTGAACCAACGACTACGACGATATACATACCACACGTATGTTGTTAATGAAATTCGTATCCTAATAGATATTTTATATTTGACCATAGAAAATGAAACTTATATAAGTACTTGAAATATTTTCATTTGAATATAATAAAATGATGATAAATTTTTTGCAGTTTGTGGTCGATTTATTGTGAACAATTTATCGAGGGAAAATTTTATCCAAAGAGCACGTGTCTCGCAATGGACGATTTGTATAAAACGAAAATAGCACGTGCGGAATATATTGTCGCCAAAACTATTTATTCCCGATCACAAACCGCTTTACAAACAAATACATATGCAGATCCGCATCGAAGTTGTATCGCATTATCTACAATCTGTAACTCTAGCTATTTTCTCTCTTTTTCTCTATCTCGCTCTCTTTCTCTCTTTTTATTTGCGGTATTATACGGTAGATTCGTATTCGATTTTGCGCAGCTGTTTTTATAAAAGTTGTGGAAATCGCTTGGGGTATACGGGGTTAGCATGCTTTTAATTTATTATATACACAAGCTTAAGTTTTTCTTGGTAAAATTAATAAGAGATCAAATTAACACCGTTGAAGTTAATTACTAGGTTCTTCTTCTTCTTCTTCTTCTTCTTCTTCTTGATTTTTTTTTTCTTTCTTGTTCTTCTTATTTTTCGTCGTCTTCTCACTCTCATTCTTCTCTCTTATCTACTTTCTTCCCCATTTTTTCTTTAAAACTTATTCCCTCGTCTTGAGAAAAAGTACAGCGCGAAGACACGAAAGAACATTGAACGCTTTCGTTTCTGATACGATTAAAGTGAAAAAAAAAATAAAAATAGAATAAATAAAGAAATAGATACGATGTAATTATTTTTAATTACCCAATAAAAATTAAGCTGTAGTATAAACGAGATTTAAAAATTCTTGAACATGATTTTCAAAGTCAAATTTTAATATGTAAAATTCATAATTTTTACCCCTTTTTTGTCTTTTAATTTTTTCTCGATCTTTACTCACCATGTTAAATTCGTTAAATCAAAAAAAAACTTAAAGGACGCTTATCTGGGTATAAATAAATTTATACCATCTTTAGCACTGAGAATAAACAATACGGATTTATTTTACGTGAATAATTATTTACGCCTGGGTTGTACCAGACCTAGATAATCGGGAGAAGTCAGAGAATATATTTGGTCGTTAAAGTCTGAGAATACAAATTTTGAATAATGTATTACGATTACATATTTTTAAATAATGGCTAAACTATTTCGAGAAAGTGTTTTTTTCTTCCCCACTCAATGATCGTCGATAAACTTTGTTTTTGTTACGAATAAATTTTAGATGATTTTGTATTTCACTGTAACGTAAAATCGCGATCTGAACGATCGTGTGATAATAATAATCGTTGGATTTTATTAATTATAAAGAAAATTTCGTATTTTATATAATTGTAATAAGTTTTGGTGTATGAAAAATTTCTAAAAAAAAAAAAAAAAACAAAAAGAAAAAAATATAACGATAGTCAAATATCAAACCTTTAGCATATAAAATAAAAAAATATTCAATAAATTTGTATAATTTGTTGAAATGAGAGTCTAAATAGTATGAAAATTTTGAAAAATGAATAAATTTGTTTTTCACAGCTGAAAGCAGATTTATTTATAATTAATAAATCTTCTTAATAAGGGTAGGTATAAATTTAATACATAGTCAGACAGCTAAGCTCAGCTCGTGGGTTACTAAACGTTAATTAATCTCCTTTATATATTTCCCAGAAATATATGTATATACATAATTGTATATATATATATATATATATATATATATATATATATATATATATATATATATATATATATATATATATATATATATATATATATATATATACACATACCTATATAATGGCTTATAAATAAAAGCTTTGTTCTCTCTGCAGGCAAGACATGGGCAGAGCAGTGAATTTCATTTGTCGAAAATATTATTTGGAAACAAAAATTTGCTGTGGTACCGTTCATTACTACCACAGAGCAGATACTAAGAATTTTTTTGTTCTTGGTTCTCTCTACATGCTGCTGCTTTCAATTTTCAAATTTTTGTTTTGTTTTTTCTTCTCTCTCTCTCTCTCTCTCTCTCTCTCTCTCTCTCTCTCTCTTTTTTTCTTTTTTCTTTTATTGTTTTCTTAAGCGCATAAATAAACTCATGGAATGCCTGCTGAACAGTATTCTTTAAAAAAAGGGAAACAGCTGCCTCCGGCTACAACTCGAGATTTTAAAATATAGAGGCAAAAGTTAGGGTATGCAACGACACGCTGACAATTTGCAGTAAAAACTAGACGCTGTGTCCAGGGGTTGAAAACAGTCCCGTTTAGATAAGGATTTTACCGACGATATACATACGTATGCCTATATGTGGACGTATGTATGTACGCTGTGTGTGTTTTTGAATTTAGTTTTCTATATCTAGGTTTACAAAAATGGATTTTCACTATCCGAGTCGTCCTTAATTCACAACCAATCATATAAACGATTCTATCGAAACCTCTCCTGTCTTACAACTGCAGAGAGCAGTTTATCATTATTTTTTAATTTTCAAATTGTATGTAAATTTTAAAAAATTTTTTTTCAAAGTATCGAAATTTCTTTCGGCCAGACCCGGGGACACCCCTTATTTTTATTCTCAATTTACATTTTTATTATTTTTCTTTCTTTTTCCCTTATTTTTGATTACAAGATTTTTATTTTTTTTTTTTTTTAATGCTGAACGCAATTTTTTTCCGACCATGAAGAAATCCCCTTGTGTCTGCGATTGCGTACATGTTTATTCATATGCTTACCTTTCATTATTTCATATTCATTTCTTATTCGTTTATTACGGCTATAATTTTCTCTTTCTACTGCAGCAATCCCGAAATTCTCTTGAATATATGACGAGACGTTTGCCCAAGTTTTAAGGGTAGAAAAAAAAAATAAAATAAAATAAAATAAAATGAAAAACTTCTCAAGAAAGAAAAATTGGGGTGTTTGAAAACTCAGTTTTGTAAAATATATTTAATAAAAAATAATAAAATAAAAAAAAAATCTTCGAAAAAATTGTTATTTTCACAAAATTTATATACGTATTCATTTTAAAATATATATTATTATATAAAATAACAGTTATTTAACACTGAAAAAGGGTTTCTGTTTCGGACGTACGATTACTGAGGGTATAAGAAAATAAAAATAAAAAAAAAAAAAAAAACCCAGCTTGCAGATCATCGAATAATTACGAAAATTCTTTTCACAATCTAAACGGTTCTGTTTTCTCAACAAGATCACGCGATTTAGTTATTTCACAGGTCAGAGTTCATTTCATATATCGTGTATTAACTTGGTGAATTGAGTTCCACCAGTCTGCGCAATTCGTGTCTCCAATTAGAACGGCGCTCGAGTGAAATTTATTACTGACGATGAGCTGTTCCCCGGGCAAAACGGTTCTTCTAGTTATCCTACCTTATACCTAGCTACCCCTATATACACATATATCTATCTTAGCAAGACCAAGGTCTGCCTAGTATTTCCCCCTCAGTTCTATACCTACGTGTACACATACATACATACATACACTCAGCTTTACGATTTCTACGTTTGCGTCTATCATCTAAGCTATAGTACCCATATGTAGTTATACGAATAGTAACCAAAAAAACAAAAAACATTAATAAAATAGTATTAAAAAAAAAAAAAAAAAAAAAAATGAAAAAATGGGCCAAAAGGTAGAGGGTTTCTATTTGGTTTCGAATCCGTACTTTTGTACCATTTATAGGTATGGTGCTGTGAGTACAGCTCAGATATGTATGTATACATACTTACTACACATACATACATATATGACCATATCTAGGGTATATCGGGCATCTACGCAAGCTGGTATATGTATATATATATATATATATAGCAACTACTATGTACTGCAGAGCGGGGTAGAGAGGGGGGTTATATGTGTATCAAACATAGGTATAAAACGGCGGGGTGCTTGAATTCTATTTATAGAAACGACCGACCTATATATAGCCCGGGAGAGCTATGCATAGCTTTCCCTCTTTCTCTGGCCAACCCCTCGGCGCCGGCTCTTTTCGCCTCCAACCTCCCTACTTCCATCCCAAACCCCCAACCCCTACATTTTCCCCTTTTCCAAAGCTACGGTAGAGGGCGAAGAAGAGAGATGCGAGTATATGCGGCATGAGGGTAGTAAAGAGAGGGAAAAAGTAGGGGAGGAAGAGAACCAGAACGGGATGTATATAGTGCAAGGTTCAATGAAACCAGGCCATACCCCTCCAAAACCTTCAACCCCTCACCGAGTTACCCCTCTGCAGTTTCTTACGCGGAAATAGATCCCCATTCAGTCGTTAGGCTACATACACAGGCGAAAATTAATAAAAATAAAAATAAATAAATATAAATAAAAATACAACAAAATACAATAAATTTTTTTTTGGATAATGAACATAGAAATTTATTTACATTTAAAGGTTTTGGTTAGAAAATTAATTGACAATCAAAAGAAGTTAGTCAAGTTCAAAAGCTGGAGGTAGAAAAAAAAATCATTCATGACCCAAAATCGTCAATTTTTAAACTTAAAAAAATTCTTTTTACAATTTACAGACGTGGGATTGGACGGTCTAATCAGGGGTTGATTTATAGCTGATTAAGTATAATTAACAACGATTATAATTTCAATTTTTTTTTTTTTTTTTTTTGAAGTGAAACTTCTTTTGGCAGCTGGTACCGAAAATTTTCAAGTGTAACGAAAAGTGTGAGATTGACATATGCCTGTATAAAATATATATATACATATAAGTCTGAGGTCTTCAGTCTTAAGTCCCGCGTTTCGCGTCCCGGATCTCGAGTCCTGGGTCTTGAGTCTTGAGTCTTAAGTCTTAAGTGAGAAGTTTCACTTCTAGCGTGTGTAATACGCTACACGCATACTTTTTTTAAAAATTTTTTTTACATTTCTACAACAAATTTGTTAACGAAAAATTTAGTGAATGGTCTATAATTGTGGGGATTTTTTTTTAGTGAATGGACCGAGTCAAGGTTTGTGAGGGTAGCTCGTCGCGTGACTCTGGACAATTTCCGGAACACTTGGCTCTCGGTGAGCCGAATCAAAGGGAGGGTCAATATTACTCCGGTAAGATGACAGCAGAACTAAACTCGATGCCTCTTAAGTGCCCATACTTCGCGCCCGAGTGTTACGGTCTAACTCTTTTTTTTTTCTTCTCCTTTTTCCTTCTCTTTTTCTTTTATCACTGGGTGTATTTTAACAGTAACTATAATCTTACCTGCTCGAACCAAACGATAACCTCGGAATAAATTATGAAAGTTACGAAGGCTCGATGGTAAACAGTCTAAATTTCACCAACCCCTTGTATTTTAATTCAAAGACTTGTAAGCGAATCAAGATTAAATTTCTTACTTGTATAGCCTATTTACGTATTATTGGAAAATAATCTTATTTACTGAAGGAATTATCGAAAAGTTTTCCAACAAATAAATTAGGGGTGAAAAACAACACGTGAAATTTAGTAAAAAGGGGTGGGGAAAAAAATAAAAATCAGCGTGCAAATTACCTACCTTCTAAATTTTGTAGAATTTTCAAAAATAAAAAATAAAAAACAATTATTCATCTAAACAAAATGGATTAAAAATTAAACTTTTTATTCTTCATTTCGATGTGCCAGAACAAATAAAAACTTTTTTATTAATCTCCCACTGCAAAAATCTCTAGAATTACGTCAAATGGTTAATCCCTCAAAAGGGCAGTGGTGTCATTAAAGTTTGAGTTATTCTTTAATCGAAACTAAAGTTTTCTATTTGATTAATACGCAAAATTTATCACATCGTGTTACTAATGTTCATATAACTTAAGAGACTGGAACAAGTATAAGTATGAAAGTCTGTCTTACTACTCGGAGCTTTTTTGGGTTGCTAATTTCGAATCTGAGGTTTGAAATTCGACATTACAAACACTCGTAAAACTAATATCTTCAACATTGATATAATTCAAATAGTTTAATTGAATTCGCAATTTTGAATTTTCAATTTTGGATATATCAGATTCGGAATCAACGATTCGAAAATCTCTTGATCAAGTGAAGAAGCTTATTCTCGATTGAGGCACCACTTAGACTTTAATCAACGTATTGTCTATTTGGAAGGTTGATGATTCGACGTAATTCTAGAAATTTTTGGGGTACAGAGAATTCGAAAGAAGAAATGTCGATTTGTATTAGCATGTCTAGTTCTTCATGTCTTGTTTCTAGTTTATTATTATAATGACAAAACTTGTAACATGAAATAATCTGCAGATCACGATAATCATGATGACTCTTCGTATCTGAAACGAAGAGAAATGGTAGCTAGAGTCTAGCTGTCGGAGTAAATGAATCTCTGTTTGAACGGTTTGAAGGCTCGTCAACTTCCCCCGCATTTCCGTTAATGTTGTTGCATCTAGTTTACGTATATATGTATATATACATATATACGAACGAACGGTTCCCCGTTTATAATCCATGGAATTGAAGGCTCGCTTGGGCTTTACCAATCCTGGTTAGGATGCTAATATTCCCACGCACTGTTACCAGTTCACATTATACAAACTACCATCGCGGTTGGATATATACCTTTACGTAAACCAGAATTTAAACGTGGTAAAACATCCTCTTATCTAGCCCGTCATGCCTCGACGTCATTTAATGCTCCAACGCCGATCTCTTTTCTCTTAGTTTTAATTAAACGAAGAGATAACGAGATAAATCCTCAATCCGAATGATAACTCAGCAAACAAAAAAATTCAATTATGTATATTTATAGGGTGGTTCTTAAATTGATCATATTCAAATTTCACTGCTCTCATGGGAAAAAATTTCTGCAAATATATACACAAAAAAATAAAAAAAAAAATCTGTCCCAAAGCCAAAGGAGTTATAACTTGAAAAAAAATTCTTTTACAGTTCTGTAACTTCGTAAATTATATATCGTTAAAAATCTGTAGAATTTTCATGGAATACCTTAAGAAATGTGCCAACTTTTTGACCCATGGGACCATTAAAATTCGATAATATGACCAAATTAAGGACCACCTCTATATTATATACATATAAATTTTTTTTTTTTTACTAAATATTTAATTCTTCAACTACCTCTTTCTCCCGATTTTTTTTTTTTTTTTAATCTATGGTAGATCATTATGATCTTTGATAAAATCTTCAATTATTTTTATTAGAAAATTAATTCGTACTTACTATCGCTGGGGAGTAGTTGGTTATATTTACCATATTGCTATGAGTTATGTAACATGATTAATATCTGAACCATAAATTTTGGTTACCGGTCAAGCTTCAATATATCCGTTTACGATATCAAGTAGGTCCTGCTCTAATAATTGGCAGATGATCAACCGGTATTTGAACTATTAGCTACCGTGTCACGAGTTGATTAGGTATGTATGTACCTATATATCTGCAATTCTGTCAATATCTAGATGACATCCCCAGGATATTATAACGTTTAAAGTTTTGAACGTATGTAATGAGAATCTGGAGTAAAAAATTTCACAATTATTTTTGTTCTCTTTTTTTTTTTTTTATAGATCTGCAATTAAAAATGTCGTCTTTAAAAAATCCTGAAACTTTCGGAAGAGTAATCAAAAACATTTTAATTCATTACTAAGATTGCATCTGTGTACCATTTGTAGTCACATTCGTAGAGCAAACTGTTTCACATGCTATTTTAATCGCGTAGTTTTCGCGTACCTACAAACCAAGACGCCACAATTCTCTATAACAAAACCGCAATGCGGTTCTTGGCTACCGCTTGGTCCTGGACCACTGATTGATGTCTTAAAGCTTAAGTCCTGGTCTTGTTGCAGGACCTGCGGTTAACGGGGATGAAATAAAATTCAAGAAAAATCTGTGAATGTCCTGTTGCACATGGTTCATTCGATAAACTTAAAAGTCAAGCATGTTTATCTATGTTGGCTAAGGAATAATTCACCTCTTTAATTTTCAAAGGAGTATACTATAAGCTATTCTCGACAAATATATTTATAGTAAATCTGTCATTGAAAAAGCTTTTAAAATTTAAAACCCGATGCTTATTTTCTGTCATATATTTAAGGGCTTCAATTACTATACCAAGCGACGTAATTGACGGTTGCAGAATAACTCAAAATCCAATTATCTCGTGTACTTTATACGTGACTCTGTACATTTTTTACTTAGCTATAAATAACGGGATTTTAAACAATTGTAGCTGATTGGCATTAGAAATATGTGTCTAGTATATACTTTGCGGAAATCTTACGTCGAGTTAACTAAATCCGAAGATCTTTGGTTGGAAGTTATTTTCGCAAACTTTACCCAGTTCTCAAAGATGATATTTAAGAGAAACTTGAATTTCATTATACTATCGTATGCCATGTATTTTGTAAAGTTTACAAAATTACACCTACTTACTCATATACAAGTACACGTATCTATACCTACCTACTGAGTTTAGTTATAATAAATCCGTTTTGATAAATCAAACCGGTATAATTTAAACACAAATAAAACCAAAATGGTTTATAATTGCCTTAGTCATTATACACCTGTGCATGTGCAAAGTGGGCTAATTACCAGGAGCTTCTGAACAACGTGAATTCACGGGCTCCAGGGGCCAATGTCCTTGCAAAGTACAAAATGTAAAAACAAAAAAAAAAATAGAAAAAATTAAATTTTTTTTTCTTCAAAGAACAAAGAAAATGTTCTTTCATTATGAAATAGATCGAAAATTATGACTCCTTAAATTTCCGAAGACGTTCTTTCGTCAAATAACCAATTCGTAACTTTATTTCGTTGGAAAATTTTCGAATTAATTAACTTATCCGGAAAGTTCATTCTTCGATAGAATATGCGATGATGTACCTATATATGTACGTACATACTTGTTAACGTATTGGTAAAAGCAATTATTGATCATGAATTTAGTATGAGAAGAGATTAGAGAAAGATGTTGTACCTACGTCTATCTATAGAATATCGTTAATGTATAGATATAGATGGTTAATAATAATCAAAGTTTACATGAATAATCTTGATAGTTTGTGGAGCTTTCGATGTGGTAGTGAGGCTTTGTCGAAACATAGGAAGCTGTATATAGCGAAAGATAGGGATGTAAGGGGGATGTTTTGTGGACGTTTTGATTGGCCCCCAATGAACGAGTCTAACAGCACCGACCCATCCTATACCGTCATTAATCTCATTAATCACAGGCTCAAGTTTCATAATTTATTAGGTTAAAAGGTTTCAGACGCGTTTCCACGCTGCTAACAGTACCTACCAAATGCGAAAGGACAAGGGCGATGCCCGGATTGCGGCTAAATGGGGAGAAAGAAAAATAAAAAATAAAAATATAACAAAAAAATGAAACCCAAAATTTTAATAACAATTCATTAAAAATGAAATTCGTGTATAAAAATAGGTTAAATTAAACAATGATCTGTATGATATGAGGACGTTCATTTAGTGATAGATACATGAAATGCTGAGGATTGGTTGTAGTATAAGTGATACGAGATATAAAGAAAGAAAGAGGGAGGAAGGAAGGAAGGAAGGAAGGGCAGGGAAGGAAAGGAGGGATAAAAAGTCTAGACACCCTCTTACCTGTTGTTCATCGATTTGATTCGCGGCGTTGGTCGCGTCAGCTTGGCTGTTATATGAAGTAGTAATAGTTAGACGTAAATAGCATATACATATAGATATATACATAGTTTGTAGATGAAAACTAGCCACCCTTAACTATACGTACGCGTGTAATTGGTTCGTTAGCTTCCATATCATCAGCTGTACATATATACTATCCAGTACTGGATTTGTGTTACTTGTTGTTATTGTATATAGAGAAGGGTGGTTTCAGATGCGAAACCTGAAGAAGGGATAGATAAGGGGATACAGAGGGTGTCGTAGTTCCTGCGAACATCCCTCGTCCTCTTCTTCTTCTTCTTCTTCTTCTTCTTCTTCTTCTTCTTCTTCTTCTTCTTCTTCATCCCTTGCTCCCTTCTCTCCCATCCTGCCTTCCACTCTCATCCCCTTTCCCTCTCATGGCCAACCAATCGATACGACGCTGTGCCTTGGCTTACCTTACAAACCACCCTCAGCTATATCTCTTCATCCCTCCACACCGCTGCTATATATCTAACTTTCTATACCACGTCGTAATTACCCACAGACAAGAACTTTTCCGCACGCTAGAGAACGAGATGGTTATTTATTTATTTATTTATTTAATTATTTATTTATGTATGGATTTTTTATTTTCATTTTGTGAAAAGGGAAGATGGCTAAGAAACAGATAGATGTACTTTTTTATTGTAGACACTTCGGACGATATGAGAAAAACACGAATTACTTAACAACACCTCGAATCTATCACATGGAAAATAAAAAATGTTGTTTCAAAATCGGCGTAATGAAGATCATAAGCTGTAAACTACGTTCTACCATTAAATTTCATTTCTTATTGCAACCAGTTTCGTCTGCATGGTATATATGTATATGAGTTACTTTTTCTTAAACTGGTACAAGAGTACTGTTGGTTATAACACACGGTAATCATCGATCACTCTGGTCACGACCGATGAGCTAAGTCAGACCCTCGTGTCCTCGAGGGGTCGTATTTGTTTGACAAAAAGTGTAATCAGATGATCAGGTGTCGTCTTCTTGAGTACGGCAAAGTTCACTCGACTGCCTTGCTTGCCTCAAAGTGTTTACATAACGGGTTATGGTTATGGAGTGAGAAGGAGAATAAAAGAAACAATTTTCGTGTTTTTTTTTTTTTTTTTTGTTTTTTATTTTTATATCATTTTTAATAAGGAGAAAAAGAAATCTTTTTTTGAGAGAATATAGGTTAGCTATTATTTCGGTAAACGGAATATAATCATGACTCTTACAAGATAGAGAGTTTATTGCAGTAGAACTTTAGATATTGATCTAAACTATTATATGTATACATCTGGACCGAGAATATTCCCCATTGCAAGGTTATAATATTCCTACATGTATAGGTAGTTATCTATGTATATATACGTATGTATGTATGTACGTGGGATGTATAGAGAAAATAAAGAATATTATTCGTCGATATGCAGAGCCATTCGTTGGCGAGTAAAACGGTGATCAACTTTGATTTTACGGGTTATACGCTCTGAGCACGGCACGTCGTAACGCGTTATTTGCTGATAAAATTTTCCGACGATGAATGGGAAATAGATTGTTAAAATTACTCAGCTCGCAATCGCGACTGTGAGAATTCATCGTGAGTTCGGTGATTCATAAATCTTCTTTTTTCATATCTACAACCAAAAGCTTCAGACTTTGGAAATAATTTTTTTTTTGCAAACGTCGAGAAAAAAAAGTATGTCACGTGCTCGAAATATTAGAACACTGAATTTACCTATATACATAATTATTAGGTTGCCACGAAATCATATGATATTAAAATATTAATTCCCTCTAAATTTGAAAAACCTTTGACGAATGATCCTGCGAAAATCACTTTTTCTTTGGCAGACGAAATATGCGTAAAGTGAAGCTCCATAAAATCTTAAATAATCATGTCTCAAAATACAAGCAATCAGATATAAAAAAAAAAAAACTGAATCCATAAAATATTTCATCAAGGTATACTTGCAGTGATTAATAAAAATTAATTCCAAGGTATATACATTTACGCCGATAATAATAATTTTTCAGAGATCGCGTTATTGTGTTTACAAAACTTGAAAACGTATGTTGAAATATATTTTTACTTGTTTCGGTATATTATCGTCTAGAAGAGAATTGTTCGTTGTTTTTTTTTTTTTCAATTCTAGATATACATATACCACCCTAACCTTTATATCGCCCTCTGTTTATCCCGAGAGTAAAATTAAAAATTTGCTTATCCAAGGCATTAAAACTTCCTCGTATAACACCCGCTCAGCCATTTTTATTTTTATTTATTTTTTATTTTTATTATTATTATTATTTTTATTTTTTTTTTTACAACGACGTACCTCACCTCCAAGCGTCAACTCCATTTCGTGTTTAACTATCGTTCACCGTTGGCTCCCCGTAATTCCTATAACTCTGTATAGCTTCGCAGTAAATCCATAAACAGAAAAAAAAAAAAAAAATCATACTCGAACGAAATTTATTAATATTGAATAAACCTAAAAAGTCAAACGTATAAATACTCGTGCAGTGGATGTTGAACAACCCGGGAACGGTTAGAAAATTGAAATGTCGAATGTGACTAATTAAATTTAAAATCAAATTCAAACTGACATTTAATTGACAATTTTTACCCGTTATTAATACATCGTTGAATTTATTTAATCAAATCATTATCCTTGCTATGAGTTTCTACTTAATTGGCTTAATAATTGGCGAGTATGTCATATATGTATAGGTTATCTGGTATATACATACATATATGTATAGGTATATTATATATGTGTAAGTATACCGATTGTTAAATTCAGGAGAGTTGCTTCAGCGGATTAACGACTGACATAACGTCCCTGAGTCCTGCAGGATTCTAAATCCGAAGCTGTCGTTACCAGACAACTACTGTATGGCTTATAATTAGTGAATTTTACTTTAACCACATTATAATCCCATATGGGGGTAACTTTGAATGAGATAACATTCTCTCTTGACGATAACTTCAAACCATATCCTATACTATAAGAATAGTCGTATGACATTGTGCGTGCAGTTTCTACCAGCTGTCACACATCTAATTACGAGACTAACTTGAATTTTATACCGGTGAGAATTACCGGTGTTAAATTTTACAGAGATAAAGTAAAGCTATCTGAATTTTTGTTGTTAGCAAATCCGAAGTAAACGAAAAAATAAAAAATTAAAAAAAAATAACTCTTTATTGCGACGAATTCAAGAGGATCTTATTTTTATATTTATTTTTATTTTTATAGTATAAAAAAAATTCCAAGAGAGAGCCTTGAGCTCACAGATAAACGAACACTTTTATCGTTACACACGCGTATACTTACAACAGATTAAATCTTTTTCCTTCACGGGTTGCTGCTAGCGGTGGAAATTAACGACGGACTAAAGCGTTGAGACTCACTACTTGCAAGTAGTAATACCCGCTACGAATCAGACGCTTCGTATTGACTCCCGTCTGAGACTTTAGGAGAAAAAAAAAAAAAAAAGAAAGAAAGGTGAACACTTCTCGTTGCAATAGTTTCGTACTTTTTCAATCTATGGATCGAAGAGTGAAGGAGCAATTTCATTTCTTTTCATCAATTCGACGATAGGAAAATTATTCGTTTGGTCAAAAAAATGTATTTTTCTTTATTTTAATATATCTTTACGAGATTTCCGGGATCTAGTATATCCGAAGAATAGGTTTTCTCGAAACTGAAAATGTGTTAGACCAAGAAAATACTACGAAATTTTAAAAATTTCACATTCAGATAATCCGCCTAAAAAATTGCCATGTTTTGTTCAATTGGACGAAAAAAAAATTGACTTTCAATATTGACTAAAAGCCTAAATTTTTTACATACTTGTTAGTATTTCTGATACTTAGATGGGCTTCTAAGATGATGAAAAGTACCTTTAAAAATACTGTATTCTTTGATTAAAACTTCGCTTGATAAAATGGTTAACCTATTTCAGAACTGTTCGTTAACTGTAAGATTATACCTACAGACAATTTTGAACTTGATATTCAAAATTTTCTAGAGAATAATCAGATTATATACCTACTGTAACATTATAATGTAATTTATGAACTTCTTGAAGTAAGCGCTGCATAATAATATGAATATTTAAACGAGGTAAACCAGTGACCTTGGGCTTATGTTAAATTTAGTTGATTTGGGGTGCGAGGTGGTTTAAACCGTCCAAGCCGGTTCAAATTTCGCGCTCTAGAGAGCAAGAGACCGATCTTCCCTTGAAGCTTGACGTACATATTCATGCCTGTTAGGGTTTGTCCTTGCGTAACGGAGTCATCAGTCGGTTTTGGCCTCAGGGATTTTTCTCGTTTGGATAAAATTTTAGTTTTTTTTTTTTTTCTACTTTCCACAAAATTATGAAGTGTACCTCCGATATTGCAGAAGAATCCTCGAATTTGTTTCCAGAAAAAAAAACGAAAGAAAAAAAAAATATCGAAGAATCAAACGCGTGAAAAATAGGGAAGTTTATTTTTGAAATGAAAACAACTCTTCGGGACTAAATTCTGCACAATTTGAAAAAGGATGCAGCATAAAAATATGGAATTTATTATTAGCCACAAACTTTCGTCCCGGACAAGGTAAGGCAAATAGGCAAGTCTAATTCGATGACCTTTTCCTTCCAGGCATATATTCAACTTTTCAAAAAGTAGGTATTCGGGTCTTAGTCGAGGCGTCTAGACGCCGTGATTGATTCGAAGGCAAGGCAAGGCGAGGCGAGGCGAGACTCGACGAGGTAGGGTGACGTGGTTCGCAGAGCGTCGCGACGCCGAGAGTAACCGCGGCGGTACGCGTCCCTATTCTCCATTCCGTGCCCCTCCCATGAAACAGATGTCAATGCGTCAAACTTTTATCGACCGCTCCCGATCTCTGCGGCGAAAGCTTTTCTATATACATATATATATATATATATATATATGTATCTATATACAGTGCCACTCATGAGTTTGTCTTCTTCTTCTTCTTCCTCTTCTTCTTTTTCCTAAAAAAGAATTATATATTAGCAGCATTTTGTCAATCGGTGTTCTCGATCGACTATTTCAAAGTAAAGAATTTTTACAGAAATCGATGAATTGGCTTCACACGTTTCTCACGCTCTAATACCTACAGCTTCGATTTTCTCTCAGAATCTCAAACATGACATAACAGCTTTTTCGCATTTCTCTTTATTCTTTTCGCTGGTGAACGCGAGAGGTTGATAAAGACAAAAATAACGAAAAGAAAAGGAAAAAAAAATGAATTATTTACGATGGTAAATCGACCAGATTATCTATACATCGAAAACACTTGTAACAGATAAAGAAACTAGCTGATAAAATTTCATCCCAAATTCGATCGACCCATTCATCATCTTTTAGAAAATTTCGATGTCTAGCAAATCTGAACATTTTCAGAGATGATGGAATTTGTTTAAATTTGTTGAAAATTTTTTTGTAATTAAATTTTGAAATTCGGAGGTGAAATTTTTGTGGCATAAATTTCTTAACTTCTAATCAAGTAGAGTCTCAGTTTTTCAACTTAACGTTAAAACTGCGGGTTGAAGAATTCGTTTCTATAAAGCTGAACTTTTTTTTCACCTATTTTTCTTTCCTTGTATTTCAACGAAGTTACTTGACGACGGTCTTGTTTTTCCTAAGTTCACGGACTTTTTGGACTTCTTGGACTTTGTCCTTCGCGTAACAGGTGGCTAAATTGACGAACTAAACGACAAGGCACGTGTTGACGCGGCCCTGTCTCCCAGCTCTTCCAGATCCCCTGTATTCCCCGTGTCTCTCGTGTCCCTCGAGTCCTCCGGGTCCCTCAGGTCACCCCATAGAACCCTGCGGCATCGGCGCAGTTTGCGCACTGCGGCTCGACGCGGTCGGGAATAATTCACTAGTTGACCCTGCAGCTCGATTGGTTTCACGATAAACGAATTAGCTTCAAATAGACAAGCTTCGTATTATTCCTGATCCTCCGTTCATCAAGTGTCAAATCGTATGAGAAAACTGATATTTTTGAGAAAATAAAATTAAGAAAAAGATGAATGGAGAATATGATAAACTTTCAAAATAAAGAACGTCCTTTATTCTTAACCTTTGAAATATGTATTCTCATTTTTTTTTTTTTTGTACCTCGTTTAGGGTTTCCCTTTTGGATTCGCCAATTTTTATTTAGACATCATTTTATTGGTATGATAATAAGCCAATTTTTATTCCATTTAAAAAAATGTATAAATAGAAATTCGAAACGGTTATTTTTATTCCATAAGTGGTTTTCCTATAACGAACCCTTATTCCATTGAGAAAACTATGCACTCTCGGTATTCGAAGTATATATGTACACCTAAGAGTCTAATAAAATCTCTCCAGGTCTGAATCGGCATCGTCAGGGGAACGTCGCGTGTGTCCCTTGAAAATTTACTTCTGTATGTATGTAACATACATATACGTATATGCCTACCTACTCTGTGGGGAACTGGAAACTTATTGTTATTTTACTGGAATGAAACTTTACTGGAATACCGTTGAGTCTGCTCTCGGTGTATTTTGCAGCTTCAGCAACGAAGAGAGTCAAGTTGCAATTGAAAAAGAACTGATTGGACTCGAATGATATTGGAACAATAATAAATATAGAGCTTTATTGAAAATGAAAAAAACTATATCTAGGTTAAACTTCGGCAGGACTTGATTGGAAATTATTATTATTTTTTCCTTTTTTTTTTTTTCTACAATATAAATTGAAAAGTTAAATACAACAAGGACACATCGAGTCCTACTTCGATAGTCTTTATTCCATTTATCTGAAGAATGATTTATAAGAACGCAACACACCTAGGTACTCGATTCTTTGAAATATCCATACAGCTGAATGAATGGAGCGTTTTTTTTGTTTTGTTTTTCTGAAAAATATCGAATCATGATATAATTCATTGTATGCTCTTATCGCATCGAACTTCTCAATTCACTCTTTTCAAATATGAAATTAATATAGTAATGGTACAATTAGACGTATTACTTCTATTGGCGGATACAAGGAAGTGAATAATATCCAAGCATTTCGAGGGGGAAAAAGAAAATAAATCTGATTACAATTAGTCAAGATGTTCGCAAGCTGGTTATTATTCATTCGAATCTTATTGAAAATTATTAAATTTTCTCGTGTCTGCAGAAAAACTTTGTGTCACAACGAAGACGTACGTTTGTAAATTCTTGTTCAAAAATTGATCATTTTCGTAAAAAAAAAAAAAATAAAAAAATAAAATAAAATAAAAGAAAAGCTGTGGATGTGGATTCTGTTATATTTCAGTTTTATTTAGGGAATCATTTTGTTTTTCTTACGAAATAAAGGGAGTTGTATGTTTTTATTTATTTTTATATTTTTTATTTTTTGAAAACGCATAATGTAGGAAGAAACAAGATCGTTTAAATTGGATACCTGTAGCGTTTTTATATACGAATTTTCCCTTAATCGTGGGTTTTAATGATTTCACGATTCAACGGCGACACAGTCGGAGAAGAGATTTGTCGTTCGACAGACTCAACGTAACGGGGGGAATCAGTTCGCCCGTTGGAGGAGAATTAATTTAAACTTTGGGAGGTCAGGATTATAACGAGAATTTACGGCACGGAAAGACATTTAAACGAATGGATGAATAAAATAAATAAAATTTTAGCCCACAATTTGCCTTTTATCTTCTTCAATATAACCGTAAACCCTCTTCTTTTTAAGAACGTAAAACTTCGTAACGTATACCTACCTTCGTTACTACTAGCCTCAATTAGAATAGGAAAGAACAAGAAAAGAAAAAGAAGATATACATACGACACATGTTATCCCATACAAAATCTATTCTATTCCTCAAAGGACAAAACTCGCACAGGTTTTTATTAAATCCGGATTTGGTTTTGCCCCGAGTTTCTTAAGGAAGAAATCAAATTTTGGTATAGTCGGTTTGGTAAAACGGCTCGTGAATAGAACTCTACATGGCACAGACGTTTTCCAAAGTCTAAACGGATCAGTGATGTTGTATAAACGTACAGGAAGTACTCAGCCTTAGTATTCTTGCTCTTTGGTAGCGGAAAGTCACCAAGGAGAAGCGGAAAAACGAAGAGGCAAATGTAACAGACGTTGTTTCAATTTTCTCGATACGAACTCGGGATATTGAGAACTAGTGATCCGACTTTTATACAGAGGCTCTCATCCCCTGAAATTTTCTGAAAATATTTTACTGTCATTAAAATTCCCATTTATACATTAATAATAAACAGCTGTAGGGGAAAGGGGGGCAAAATGGGGTACCCTTAAAATTTTATCAAAAAAATGTTGTTCTTCAAAATGTTTTTTAAATAGTCAAAAATGACTTCTATAAACATTATTGAGAATTATTATGAATTTTCAAAAATTTTCAAAAATTTTTCTTTCCTCATATCTGAAAATAATTTTTATTTTCTTTGGTTCCAATAAAAAAAAAAATAGCTCTTTGAGTCCACGAAAACTAAGTATTTTTCCAAGTACCCCGTATTGCCCCCCCACTTCCCTATATATGACGTTGAAGAAAAAAATGACTTTGTGGCGTTCCTTCGTAAATTAAATAAGGATCGTATGAACTCAGTGGCTGAGAAACACTTGCTGCTGCAATACGCTTGCTTAATCTATACATTTTGATATAATCTACTGTCAGTTGCAGTATTTGTCTATAAAGTTTGTATAGATGGTAAAATTTTCGTTATATCAATAGTAGGTACTGATATTTTATGAGAAATTTTTTCCAATTGAAAAATGAGTAGGTATTGGTTTTATATTTAATTTACATACATACACTCGCTGTACCTATAATGCATTTCTTTTTATAACTTTCATCAAACTGACCATTATTATTAATGAACTTTAGGTATAGATACTTGTTGCACATCTCTTGAGTCTGTTTTCTCCCTTCCCTCGGGATCGAAGCCAGAGCTTTTGCCAATTCCTGATTCCATGCTCATAAAATCGGAAACAGAGATATGAAAATATCGTGTCTTCTAGACCAAGTCCCGTGGTCCACTAGGGTCTGATATCGAATGACATAAAATTCTGTCGCTCATGTTACTGTAAAATTTATCACATTCCTCCCAGCCTTTTCCAACCAACTTTTCTTCGCCCATCTGCTCCAAGCTGCTGCTACCAGCTACTGTTACCACTGTTAGCTCGAAATTTGGGGTGGATATCCGTTGCTGACATTTACAGACCTTACCAAAGAGCTCCGCAATGCAGTATCGTGTAGATATGATAATCGTAATGGAGTAATTAAATTATTTCAATCGGTTCAAAAGGTGGAAATGTTTGAAAAAAATTTCTCTATATTCTATACTTGCATATGGGTAAATGCACATGTGATAACTGTAAATGCATGCATGCATCTATATGAATAGAAAAGTGGTATTAGGAAAGTCGTCAGGAGCCGTTGGCCCGATTCCAAAACTCATTTTTGGCTTAACCGCAAACAGTAACAACGAATTTTTAATTAAGACTCAGGAATTTTATATATTAAGCTACTATAAAATTGCAAAGGTTTTTTTTTTCATCTTATAGGAACCCGTGAACGATTTAGATTTTCTTTTATCTCAGGTTTTATATTGATTTTCAGAAAATATTTTCTTAATTAGAATTAGAAAAATTTTTTCATGCAAATTTGTGGATTACTCATCCCCTTCTGCGTGTTTTTTCTTCTTTTTTTTTTTCGTTGTTTCTTTGTTATTTGTAACGTGTATAATCTGCTTTTGATATTAATATATGCATCGAACGTGGTACGTACCGTTAATATTTATAAAAAACTTTCCAATCGACAAAATGAATATGAAATTTAAACATTGCAAAAAATTTGCTCGAATCCTTTGTACGTATGTATACGTTTCGATTTGGTAGTTACTCGATTAACAAATCGTTATAACCCGGTTGTATCATTGACAAATATAATCCGTGAATCGTGTTATTAGCGAGGAGCAAATTGCATGTATTATATTTTATTGGTAAGCAGTAATTATATGCGCGTATTAATTACCGATAATTTAATTTCATTTATTGTATATATTGAATACTTGTAAAATGACAGGGATGGATCTGAGGATCTCCCTAAATCGATGCGATAAATCCTTAAGCTCAAATGTTTAATAGTTTTTGGGATTTCATTGGAATTACGAATTTGGTGATATTAAATACGTGATGAAGGAAGATAAAACCCATATAAAATATACAACGGACCTATATAATCCTCCCAGGTCTCGATACCTTGCAGGGAAACAGAAAATAGAAAAAAAAAATAAAATTTTTGGTGAAGCATGGGTCTATATTAGGCACACCACCTTCAGATTACTTTGGGTTTACCTTTGACCCACCTTAAGCCCGGGCACTCGGTATGACAAAATTTGAACATCACCCTGACGCGGGATAACGATCAATACGACCCAGGGAATGTATTTAGATTATCCGAAATTGGAGCAGTATTTTTATCCTGAATATAAAACGTTTTGAGGATTTGAAAAAAAAAGGGTAATCAAATCGTATCTCGAGTCATGGACAAAAGTGAAAGACAAGACTGTAAGTTTTATTATTTACTGTAGGAGTAAAGAAAGAGATAAATAAAGAAAGAGGGTAATGTTACACAGGATTTTATTCCAGACAAACGGGGGTAGGTATAGGAATCGATACTCGTTCAAATATCGAAAGTATAAATTTGATCGAAAGTCAAAATTCTTATGTTATGACGTGGCGGGTGTGCAGACTCTCAGTTTTCAAAATTTTTCGTTCATCGTTATAACCTGAGGGTGAAGAGAAGAATTGATATAAGATACAGAGTTTCGTTAAGATCGTTGTTTACGTCGTTTACTATATTCCCGTTTTGGTCGTTTCCGTTTATCGCTATTCGCTTAATATTTTTCGAACGCGTATCGCGTCGCTGAATATCCGGATTTCATTACCTTGCCGTATAATTTCACATTTCGCTAATATCACGGCACGATGGCTCGCCCCGGCGTAACCGCAAATTGGTTTTACCAGAGCGCCAGGACCGCGAGTAGGAAGGGAACCGGGAACCGGGAAGAAATAGACTTTTCATTTCTCCTCTGTATAATTTGTATACGTGTATATATATACAAGCTAAGGGGGATTTCAGGGGTATTTTACAGCCGTTTTTACGCTACCCCAATACTGCAGTCTTGAAGATCTCGAGTAATCTCGAACGAGGAAAATCATTTCCAAATACCATTTCTCATGAATTCAATAAAAAGTAGAACACGCCAAATCGTACCCGCTCACAGTGCCAAGCGATTATTTTTAGAAACATTTCTTTGCTATATGGCTGGAAAAAACTAGTTCCGATTTAAAAATAAAGGTCATACAAATTAATACCGGTAAAAAAATTTTGCCTCAAATTTTTTCATTTTATCTCAAACTACTAATCAAGATTAAGCCCAGCTCGTATTTACAGTATTTGATAAGCTCGGTCTGTTGAAATAATTTTCAATAAACTATGTTCAAAATTTTTCAATTACCTAGCTGTACTTTTTTTTTATTTTTTATTATTCTCATATTACGTTAGACATCATATTTCAGCATGTTTCATATGAATTAAAGGGGTACGTATACACTTTGGAGAAATATTCCCATCTACTCAGTTTTTTTGTTTTTTAAGTTGATTCTTCTTTATTTGAAAATTTTTGGAAATCGGGAGGAAATATTCTGAAATGATGTTCATTGGTTTGTCTAAAAATTATATTGATGTAGAATTTTGCTTAAAGCATTTGAAGAAATTTTGATCAACGATACGACCACTTTTTTTGTTACATGCAATCAATCTGCAATAAGTTTCATAAAATCTGAAATAATTTTGAATTATATCTCAATAATACGATGAATCAATTTTGAAGAAATTTAGTCAGATAAAATATTTCATTACAGCTTACCTGCAGTGATTTGAAAAAAAAGATAGAAAGAAAATAAAAAAAAATTTCCAAACGCATTTATAATTTTAGAGAGAAAACGAACGTGTGATAGATAATAGAAAAACTTTATATTTATTTGGCAGGAAGGAAAAGAAAAATCAAAGATCAAAGAATAATTGTGAAATTTTATAATATTATCGGTTCATTGAATTTTCAATCAAATTTAGCAGTTATCATGAACTCGGGGTATTTTTTTTTTATTTTGTTTCTTTTTACTAGACTAATTTCACCAGTACCTACATAACTGCATAAACGTGTGCTTACCGAAGCTTAAATGAATGTTAAAACTTGTCATGATGTCAAATATAAAAGTTTTCTTATAATATTATTTCGTAAAGTTTTTATGCACAAATTTATCGTGAAAATAATAAATCGATTTCGTTTCATAAGTAAAAATATTTCCTCATCCATCATTTTACTTGCCCAATTTCATCGAGTAGGGTACACTAATTCAATAACCCAATATGTAATACTCGAGTCCTTTTATATACACAAAATTAGTTAGAAACTTATCGGAAAACTTTGTTACTCAAAGAAATATATGAAAATTGAATTAGACACTCGGTGATATCGAATATATACAATCGAATTATGATACCACTGGTTGTACCGGCGATAAAATGCATTCTGTTGCTGATTCTCTCTGAGCAGTTTGCTATTCGATTGCTCTGCCAAGTCACGCGCAACAACCACATTGCGCTCTGGTAAGTCTTGAAGCACCACCACTCTCGATAAATCAATATTAAAACAGACGGTATCCTGCACCAGATTGGGATTGATTAAAGGGTATCTATTCGGATTCATTTCAATTTGCGTGAAGTTTCTTAAGGATTTTATTCGTTTTTTCTCTATATAATAATTTCATTTCTGCATCATAAGGCCTAGATGACAAACTTGGGTCTTTTTCTGTTCTCCATAGTACCTAATAGGATCAGATTTTTATTGTTTCGATGATTATATGTAGTTTGGATGAAAAATTACGATCTTTCTACCTCATTTATTTTTCATCTCAACGGAAGCTGAGATACGAGGATCTCAGTCTCGGTCCTCAGAGAATTGTTCGGGCTCGTAGTCGTAAAAATCCTTCTATAAATTTTCGGACCCTAATCACTTTCTTTGCGGTCACTTTTATCCGGCAAACCGGATACCAACCATCGTACCTCCTATCCCTACTACATGAATCTCGCAATCTCGGGACTGCCGATTAATTACCATTGCAAATCTTGAAACTTAAGATATATATACCACCACTAGAAACGGATCTTTGGTAAGCAAGGGCTAATCCATTACAATAAATTAATGAAAATATTATGATCCTTTATGTTGGTATAAACGAATTCGTTAATTAATTATTGCACAATACATAATTCTGCTTTTATAACTGAACTCAATACCTCGAAGGTCTTGAACGTCAAAAATTTGATTCAGTTAATACTGGGTCATTTTTTTTTTTTTTTTGTAGATATGAATACCCAAGAATTTGCCAAATTTTCCTCCAAGATAGGAAAAAAAAGGTTTCCTGTTATTCAGGTATGCACCAAACATACAGAATTGACGTGCAAAGCTAAGAGTAATTTTTCTTTGTCTTTTTTTTACTGCAAAACGTTTTTATCGGCGAAAGTAAATTTGTTTCAATTTTTTTTCTTTCCTGTCGTATTTCTGCACCTTGAAGACAGATGATTGCCCGATAATCTAGTAAATTGTAGCACGAAGTTTTTACCTTTTTTTTTATCCTTACTCATCCAACTTTCTGTATTGGCACGCAAAATTGACGGTACGGAGAAATAAAAATTATTTAGACAAATTCATTTTTATTTTTGGAAAAAGCGAAAGACTGTGAAACAGTATAGGATAACTTTGAATTGAGCTAGTCGAATCGAGCTTCCAAGTTCGCTGACGTATCGTGGATACTGCAAATTGAAGATACTTTCCTCGCAAGACTCGATTCGCAATTGAGAGTGACGCTGCTGCACCCTTGTTAGATCATAAAACTATACGAATTTAGGTCAACTGCAATTTCTTGGTTATGGAAATGTTCGGGTGATATTTACCCAACTTCATTGGTTCGAAAATATTTGGTCCTCTTCGTGCATAAATCGATCTCTAATTGTTAAAAATATATAAAATTTTTTGTTATCATTATTAAAGATCTCTTGTTGCATCAACATGTGGGGGTAATCTGTTCGATACGGTTCCATGCAGTTTACTTTACCAATATTGTAAAATAATTTTTACTATGAGAAATCACGAATTGATTCAGAATAAAAACTACCCGAATCTTTTCAAATCATATCCACAAATGAGTTAAAAAAGTTTAAACTACTTGCTTTTTGAAACTTCAATATTCAAAATATAGTCAAAATTCGCCTTGCTACTAAGTTTTTCAGTTAATACTTTTCTGGATCATTTTTAGATGTATTTTATTTCTGCTTTTTGAAATTCAGAAGCTTAATATTCCCAAAGTACCCAAATTGGATGAATCATGTGCAGAGGCTCTCCTCAATTATTACCTCCAACTTCTGTAATCATCACTTTTGATCCGGTATTTTTTTTTTCAGTATGGTACTAGCCTAAAGAAGCGAGGATAAATTATTTGAAATTTTTTTAGTCGTTTTATAAGTGTGTTATGAATTTTGAAAATTTTCAACTTTCCTGATATTTGAATATTTTCAATATAGATATGGATTTGAAATTACTCCACCTATATTATATACCTATATAACGATCTAAATTAAATTTTCAAATTGAATTTATTTAGTTTCGTTGATTACAAAATTATTTTCAAATTTTTTTTTATTTTATACAATTGTTTGTTATATAATTTTAGTCAATTGGATCAGCCCGTTGTCATTTGGTGTGTTTACCAACGGTGGAATAATATTAGTCGTTGAATTTAATTTCCTGAGAATGACGGATGAAATTTTGACTCTAAAATAATTATAACGAAAATTTACATACGGCAGTAAATATTTAGACTTAGAAATTGCGTATAAAAATTCATATTCGTTACATTTTATTGACCAGTTCCGAACTCGCAAATGTTAGCAAAAAATACTCGACTATTCGGTTCGTTTACTTTCGCAATTGTCAAGAAATTGAGAGAATATACGATTTCAGGGTTTTCCATAGCCGCTCAGCATTTCTCCATCCCCTCATTCTCGACCCCTAGTTCACCCCAGTCGATGGGAACGCCACTTGGCGAAATCATACATTGTGACACTCTGGGGAGAACCGTATGTAGTTTCATACCTACATACCTTTTCCATGGTTACAGAGGCCCAGTGTGGTAGGTAGACCTTAAACGAACATGAGAAGATTTTTATTTCCACATATTGCAGCGTTCTGATGCTCTTTTTCTTCTTATTTTCGGTTAGCTACAACGAAATACATTATACGTATACGCTGAATGAAATTTATTTCAAAACGGTCCGGATATACGCTTCTTTCGATTTTTGAACTTGAGATAAAAATCTATCAACTATACTCATAGACCGAGGATGGATTCGAGTCTTGATGAAGACTGCTGTTATTTTTATCGTTACATAAAAAAATCGATTTGGGTAAAATTTGATTTTTTCGGAAAATTATTTTGACGTACACCGACAGCTCCTTCAAAAATAGCCCGTGTTTACGAGCCCTTTAAAATTGAGTGACGAAATTAGTCAACGTGACTGAAATACGTCAGTCCATCAAGACTGGTGTGTGTGTGTGTGCGGTTTTAAACGAAAGTTTAACCTCAACCTTTACCCTGAACTTCCACCTTTTACAATAATCTTACAGTAAACCGAATTCTAATAGTACTGGATGGGTAAAGATCGAGGTGTCTGTGTAGGTTGATAAAATTAGAGGGCTACGCGTTCTGATCTTCTTAGCTTTCAGATCAACTCGTCGAATTATAACGACTGTGAGGTCAGAAATAAAACGAGAACAGACAAGTGGAAAAAGCTCGGGAAATAACTTTACCTTAAGAAAGAGACAGAGAAAAAGAAGAGAGTTTTTTTTTTTTTTTTTTTCTTTTTCTTGAGGTAAAAAGTCGCCGAAGAGTTTTAACAATTCAGGAAAGAATATGGCGGTTCAGTTAAAAGATTAAAGAAAACGTTGCGATCGTGCGAAAAATTTCTTGAGCCTTTCGGACTTAACGGTAAAGCTCTTAAATCCGCTACAGAAGCGATATAAACGTTGTTGGTCTAGTATAGCTCGTCCAAGGGTAAAGAAAAAAAAAAAAAAACGAGAAAAAAAAAGTCACATGACACTCCAGAGCCCAGGCCAACGCGTGCTTGAACTGTCATAGGACGTAGGGAATTTCGTTAACCTTTACGTATCGCTGTAAACTATTATTATATATCCACAGATACGAAATTCTATGGATGTAGGTATATCTGTGTACGAAGGACGAAACGGTATCTCTTTTGTCTCGAATATTGAACACGAACGAGTTTGCAGTCTTCGAAGTGAGGTAGGTATAATTAACGAGTACCCGATTAATTACCGCTGCTAAAGTACACGAAACCTTCTCCATTTAATAATACGGACCGTAATAAAGTTTAGAACACGCACCTTACAGGGATTCTATAACCAAAAAAAAACAAAAAGAATCTATTCATTCGTGCAGAAATCCCTTTTCAGTATATCGACAAGTGATTGTTTGTTGGGGTTTGAAATACGCCGAATAGATTCGTTGTTTATTTGGTTTTTTTTTCCTCGTTCTACAACGAGCCAAATCTGTTGAAGGGATGTTGTATACTTCATCTCGTGTATGTATATATATTGCGGTATTGAAAGCTGAAAAGAGTCGAAAACTATTTACAGCCAATTCAAAAAATTTTAAATCCTCTACGATATCATCATGGGTATCGATTAAATTCTGAATGTACAGTTTATTCATAAAAGGTGACTAACAATGAGCGATTCTTATTGACTTTTTGATACTGAATGAAAATAAGATAAAAAAATTACTCTCCTAAGAATCAATCGTCGAGAAAATTGACCAGTGCAGGTAGACTTTGAAGTAGTTAAAAATCTGGCAATCTTATCTTTAATCTAAATTAATTCTCCAGCTACTTTGCGAAATTCAACTTCGAAAGTCTCGGTCACGATTTTAATGTTTAAACGATGAACATACACATGAATATGAGATTACACTTACCTGTAGGGTTTACGGTCGTGGTAGACCGGGCTTTATGGTTGAGATTAAAAAAAAAATAAGAATGGCTGATTTAATGTTCTTTTAAAAAGTTATAAACTTTGTTGAATTTTCTTTCTTTTTTGTAACTAATTGTAGAATAATGGTAAAAGCTTTGCGTCAGATTCTAATTAAATAGAAATAGACGTTGGAAACGAGATAACGAAATTCCGATAGAAGAAAAGAAAAGGATAAAATACACGTAGACGATAGGGTGTTTGGACTATAATATGTCACATAAATATTACAGGTTTTGTATACGCCTTACGCAATTTTTTTTGGCCTCGGCTGTCGAGGCCTGGTTAGTTCCTACTTAGGCGTAAAATTTTGTAATTTAATTTCAGATTAAAAACCATTTTATCTTTCTCGGGTCAGTCAAGATCGAAAGTTACGGTATGAATCCGTTTATACATCGACCAGGACACTGCAAATAGACAAATTTCTGTAAAGTAAGAAGATTCGTGTCCCAAACATATATTCGTGAATTAAAATATCGATCAGGTGTCATCCTGAAACCCCTTATGGGCTACAAAATCTTGATTTAGGTACTCTGATAATGAAATTGTCAGAGTACATGCCCAGCTTAGGTAGGTACTTACTATTACCCCCAAACTCCGAGTTTAGATTCGGACCTTTTTGTTTTTGAATTTAAACTTTGTACAGGATTATGCTCAGAACTGGATTTAGATTATAAGCCACCCTTAGGCCCTTTGCTTTATTATCTTTCCCCGTTTCTGAGGGGAAAGAAAACAATAATCAGCAAAAACAAAAAACTTTGAAAATTCAAAGTCACTTTCTTTGCGTAATTGTTTCTTTTTAAGTAAAGTTAAAAAATGAAATTTGGAAAAACTGTGACCATCGACGTCTCTGGAACCGATATTTCGTAACTGTCAATTGACATGACTAAAAATCGGTTTATATCATCCATGACATTCATTGAATTAGCAATCGGTTCCTATAAAAAAAAAAAAGAAATAGCCACAATATCTGGTAAAGTTGATGTTATTTCGTTCTCAATGTATTCGCTCGTCTATTTTGACGAATATCGTTGCATCATTCATGATGTACCCACAGAAACGTATTGGATTAACATATTCGGATCGGCAATGATAATATCAAGGCGAAAACTAATTTGTACATTTCTCTACGTCGAACCTGGCTGCACCATTGCTGACGCTCTGATTATGGAAGATTGAAAATCAAGTAAAGGTGGATTTTTTTAGGTACTTCATTGCTCGAAATTTCAAATTTCAATAATTATTAAAAATTGATGACATGCGGAGTTAAAAAAAAAGAAGTTTCATACGTATATGAAATTCCTTCCAACGATCGAGACTCGAGGATTTGTATATACTCTAACCATTATGAGTACATAGTGAGATAGTTACTAATTGACACGTTGAAGCCCTGCATTTGTGAACACTTAAATCAAAACGCTAAAATGTTAATCCTTGAAATTAGCAACTTCGGAGACTCACATTAAACAAATCTCCGAAATTGAAGCTGACATTTTCCCTACGAGTTACTGGGATTTAGTCAAGAACTTACCACTTAATGGAATCACTGTTGAATTCGATTCTACTACACCTATGAAAGTTCCCTTGTTAAACTAGAAACAACAGATTTAAGCGGTCGAAGGTTGGAAAGAAAAATACCGATGTTTTTCTAAACACTCCGATATCTGCTACCCTAGGTAAAAGTTCTTAGCCGTCTCTCTCTTCAAGCTTAATCAGTATAGGATTGAAACTTTCAATTTATATTCCTGAATCTTATATCACTGTCATCTAAAGCTAGATAATAAATAAATAATCGAGCTTTTGATCGATTTTTTAAGTAGAACAAAATTAAGTAATAAGAAGAAAAAAAAACAAGGTTGACCTTGATATCCTTAAGGTGCCAGCTCAATCCCTAAGGTCCCTCTTTGTGCCATTGATTTTTTGTATATTATTATTTTTTTTTGTTTTCAATACTTCAAACCGTTCTCGAGATATTCGCTTGTAACGCTTTCAGAGACGATCACCCTGTATATATACTTACAGCTATTTAGATGAAATATTGAGGTAAATTTAGAACATGGCATAGCTACAAGCTGACTTGTAAAATCTGTACCGGTTAAGGAAGACGAATAGTAAAGTTGATGTAAACTTCCAGTTGTGGAAGATTGCTCTCTAGCCATGAATATTCTACCGCTTTTGTAAGTTGTATACCAGTTGTAAAAACTCTGATTTCTAACAAAATGTGCCTTCTGTTCCGCTCGTGCAGAGTGTTTTATAACCCCAGCTACGAATGAGAGCTTGGGTTATGGCGGTAAGGATAGGACTTTGTTAATTTCGAGGGATTGGTTCAGTTTTGTGGGATTTCCGCCGGTTGGTCAATAGGGGTTTCTCCGAGCATCTTGACTTTCTAGAAACGGTCTTGAAGAGGGTAGTTCATGATTATTGCTGGTCCGAATCGTTGCGCCAATGTCCTGAGAATGTCCGAGTATTGGTAGTGCGTGATTTTCGGGTTAAGGAAAAAAAAAAAAAATAGAAGTTTTCAACCCAATTTTAGGAGCGTAGTTGGTCTTGGGGCTGACCTAACATCGCACAACCTTAAAAAAAAAAAAAAAAAATCATTACGCCGCGCAGCATAAGGTAGACCAAGATAATCCTACGCTATATACGATCGTAACGTGGACTTGAAAGCTCAATGATCGTCGTATTATTAAACTGCACGGTAATTCCTAGCCCAGACTAACGCCACTAGCTGATCGCTAATTCCCCAGTGTGGAATCGTTAACGTAAGTACAGGTGAGTCCAGCTTACTGGCGAACAACTGGCCAGTGGGCAGCGTTGAATTTCCCCTCTGGATATGGATAGGCGGTCATCCTTTTACCGTTAGTAAAACCTGCTTACAAATTCATGAAAGGATTAGTTGTACGTTTGCACGAGTGTCCGGACTGCGGATAATGCTTACAGTAAACAGGACAGCCGTCAATCTTTTTACATTCTGAAAACACGCTTTTTTTCAGTTCAAGGATTACGACGTGGGTGAACTGTTTTTTTTTTTTTTTTTTTTTTTTTTTTTTTATTCGATTTCATTTCTTTATTTTTTGATAAAAATTTGCTTGAATCTATCGCAGCACATCGAGATCATTAGTAATCTTCAATCCAAAGATCGATTTCACTGCTTATTGGATTTTGTTAGTCAATTTATTTTCGATGCTAAATTCAGAGTCAACTTTTTATAACTTTGGAGTTGGATCATAAATCTGGAGATCTTTTTCGGAACGTTTTAATACGGATAGAAGACCCTCGTTATGTCATAGTTCTAGTTAATGTTGCGTGACAGGATTTTGGACACTAGTCGGTTGAGAAGAAGAAGAAGAAGAAGAAGAAGAAGAGTAAGAAGAAAAAAAATTAGGGGCTCAGTTATTATTAGTTTTATAGGGTAGATGGTACGTTAAATAAATAACGCTCTGCCGAAATGACGGTAAGCCGTCTTGATGGTTCTATTTTACGGTGGGATTCATTGCTGTTGCCTCGTGACGGATTCAGATGGGGAAAATCCCCGTTGGGGGTGAACCTCGGTATACGGTGGAAGCAGTCGTAATCTCACTGGAACAACGGAAGTCGAAAATTATTAACGAATCAAGGGCCAAACATTTTTTAAGCCCAAATAATTCTAGAGGATACATAAATATATAATGTATCTCTTATATTCGAAGCTCCGAAGAAACAAGAATAGGATAGTCAAGTGAGATGAAAAAATTGACTCTTATCTACTTTGATTGAAACCATCCTGGGTTTCGAATGAATCAATGTCATGAGATTGAAGTTGTTTTTCAAAATTAAAAAAAATTTTTTTTTTTGATTAAATTCAATGCCTTTCAAGTTCCCTGATATTTTTTCATATTACCAAGTAAATTTGAACATCTATTTTTGGATAAGATGTCGTCTCTTGAGTGGTCTGAAAATCTGTAGTATGTGAGTGTTGTTTGATCGACAGTAAGGCATCCGAAACATCCTTAACGTCAGCTTAACTCTGTCCTTCACTTTTCCAAAGGACTTGGCTGCTCGTTTAAACCACGGATTACAGAGTTGTTGAATCTTCAGGGTTGCGTGAAGGGAGCTGCCTAAACTCACTAAACTCAATTGCTGTATTATCTGAACCAGTACGTGCACGACGAATTCATATAGAGTACAAAACTAAACTACGTGAGTTAAGGTTTTGTCGTGAGAATAAAAAAGTTGATTCAAGTTTCCCACAAACTTTCCCACACACAAATTTTATAAAAAAAAAAAAAACAAAAATAATAATAACGAAAAAAATTGTCAATATATTCACGGCCAACATTTGACTAGACGTAAGATTTTCCTGCACCGATTATTCTCACCGTTTGCATCAGGTTGATCGTATTAACATAATTTCAAAGTTAGTAGGTAGCTATCGTGTTGATGAGTTTGCTTTACGTAGGTATACATACATACCTATTAGTGACAGGATACATCGTAACGAAAATTGATGTTTGATGATCGTTGGATCGATTGTCAATGACGAACAAAACTTTGATGGGAATATTGTAGAACGTAGTTAATAATAGGTATCGCAAAATCGAAGTGTACTCCATGCCACACTCTGAACCCTTGACAATACGCGTTACGGTATATAAAACCTGTCGACAGTAATCGTGATACAACTTTATAAAGCATCAAACTTCATTTTATCAGTAAATTGAAATGGACACATATCACGTTGGGGCATGTTTACCTTATGTGCAAATACATCATCATACACCTACTGGCTACTCTGGTGCCACGATCTGATCGATCATCACCATACCCGGTGTTTTTTTGCATAAATTTATGTCAAATAATGACTTTGTTTTTTTTTTTGTTTCATTATTTTTGCAGCCACTGAAGAGCCGAATTCGATTGGTGCTAAGCGAAGGAATGGAGGAGACATGGCAGTGGGAGCAGCGAAGGCACTGCTACATTACTCTGCTCAACCTTTTGCCGTTTACAGAGGAGGACCAACGGGGCTTGCAGACTGCAGGTATATACATATAGATGATTATATATAAAGTTATATATGTATAATTGTAGATACTTTAGAAATGTAGGGTATATAGTTATATAAAACGTAAAGTTTTGAACAAAAGGTTTTTCCCGTCACGTTTCCAGATGAAACGAAGCCGTTGTTCCGAAGTTCTTGTAGCAAAAGCGTCCTGAAAAGCAACCACGATACAAGAAGACTGTAGCATCGGATATCAGAGACGACGAAGGGACGTAGTAGGAAGAATAAACGAAGAAATAGAAACGGAGAGATAAAACTAGAACGAGAACGAGAGCTTGGGGCTGTAGAGGGAGCTCAGGAAAGCACGAGGACGGAGTCTGGAACGATTCTTGCAGAAATCAGATCTTGTAAAAGTACGTCATGGGCCGGGAACCCTACAGTTAACTCCACTGAGCGATGCAAGTAGTTAGGGCCAAGGCCTTGGCCCTACTGGTGAGCATGTGGCTCACTAGAGAATGAAGAAGCAAAACGTCCGGACCCTATCGTTGATCGTCTGCACGTTCACCTACCTCCTCATTGGCGCCGCTGTCTTCGACGCCCTCGAATCCGAGACGGAAAAGCGACGCTGGGAAGCTTTGGATGGTAGGTGGTTAACGATGATGATCATACCCTCCACATATACCCTCAACTTATACCTAATAATGATAACAATCAATACCCATTTCCCATTATCGAATGACAAACTCAGAAATTCTAACCATTCCATTACGGAGCAAAAAAGAAAAAACAAAAAAAACTATGTCTAAACCTTTTTGGCAAGTTTGCGAATAAGAATAAAGATCCCAAGAATAAAATAAGATGATGAACCGATTCTTTATACCGCGAATAATTTTTATTCCGTTTTTGTTGCAAAAGTATCAAGCCTAACTAGTTTGGCAGAGAATAGTTTGTGACACGTCTTGTACTATATAAACCGAAGTTAAACTATCTTAATGATAGCACGTAGGTCCTAGAACAATCTCACCTGAAATTCCAATTGTCGCTAACTTTACGGACAAATAGGTAAATTAGTCCGGTAAACCTGTAGGTTAAATTAAATCCTCGTACATAATCAAATTTTATAGTATATATAGTCAAGTGTATATGTACGAATGTATACATCCATACATACATACATACGTATGTGTACGTTGTAGTACGCGTTTATGTACTTACTTACTTACGGGAGGGTCCCGCGGTGTTCGGAGTAGATTTCCGTGTTAGTTTTAATTCAGTCTGTACACCTACGGTAAGTGTATTATTACCTGCATGAGTAATGGCCGAGAAACCTTGTTATAGCCCTCAAGTTTTTTTTTTGAAATTAATACCAAATAATGGTATCCGATTGGATACCATTATTAGGATTATAATCTTGATAAGTATGGTAAAGAAAAGAACAAAAGAAAAAAAAAAAAAGAAAAATTTGAACCGCAGGATTACTAAATATTTAATTAATTGCAAAGTGGTTTTTTTTTTTTTTTTTTTTTTTTTTTTTTTTTTTTTTTTAATGAAGTAAATTTTTACTCATTACATTAAACACCTTGGTTATAGTACGAAAAAAAACTGTTTACTATCGCCGAAGATACACAACCATGCGGATGGAGGATTTCATTGGCTGTTATAATTAAGCAGATTAAAAAGTTCATCAGATTAGAATAAGGTCAATTTGCTGCATAATCATTGTATAATACAAACGTGACCTTTGAACGTTGTAAAATTTTTCCTTTACCCAACTGTTGGGAATCTACCTAACCTATACATATATATATATATATATATATATATATGTATATATATATATACCTGCCTTTACTCTGTGACTCAAGTTTCTCTATAATGTGCGTAACGTACCGCGTCGCTTTGATCTCGCTTCAATGCGTCGGCCTCAGAGATGGATTTTTTCCAACCCTCAAAGAGAAGAGAAAAATTTATCATACCGAGAAAAAAAAAAGAAAAAAAAAAAAAATGTAAAAAATAAACTTTTCAAACAACTCTCAAAAAGTCAAGGTCACATACGCAATACAATCTACTAAACGGTCCAGTATGATGAATTGTCTACAGTGACAAGTAGGTACAGAAGATTTGAAAATTTTGAAACAAAATTATCGCCACTTTCTAAATCACTGCAGTCATTTAGAAGAAGAATGAAAGTAAAAATCAAAAATAAATATGAAATTGAATTGAACGAACCAGTATGCCTCTTGGGCGTCAAACCTCTCAACTGTAATATGGAACCTTCTGTGCCTATATTATACCCATATTGTCTCTACATTATTCCACTTCGTGATCGTCAAACATGAGAGAGACTAAATCGATCTTGCCATATCAAAAGCGCTTTACACTTAAGGAGGTCGCCTTTGAGCACAACAGCTACCTACATTCTACACGTTACAAGCAAAAATGCGCACTTCGTATATCTGTTTTTTTTTTTTCTTTCGTTTTATAACTACCCGATTTATAGTCACAGACTTCAATAACAATTTCTAATATTTCTTAGATAGTTAATTATTTGACATCCTACATATAAAGTTCGTGCAGTTTGTTTGAGATAATCATTTACTTTGAAGAAAATATTACTCTGTTGATTCTGAGTCTGATTTCTAAAGTCTATATGCCCTTTCAAGCTCCCTCTTGTGTAAAATGGTGCAAATTTTGTGGTTCTAGTATTTTTTTTTAATTAATTGTTTCTTGTTGTGAGTGGACCTAGTCCAAGAGCATAATAAACGTTACTTTTCTTCGCTATTTTTGTCTCATATACACACATGTATGTACATAATCACACACCCACATACCGAGAGAGTGACAAGAGAGAGGAAAACGTATAGTTATAGGTATAACAAAGTGGGTACTGTGGCATGGTATATGGAAATGCCAGGAGAGGTTGTTAAGTAAAGTGGTGACTACGGTGAAACGAGATAGTTAGTCAAAAGTTGTTGTTACCCAGCTTTTGTTACCCCTAAAGGGTAACAAAATCAACCTGTGATCAATTCCCCCAAGCCCTAGGTTCTGGCCCTCCTAGTTTTCAGTTGTTCTCGTTCAAAGCCTGAACCCTTTACGTCAATAAACTTTCCTAATCCGTCAATCTTGAACGTATGAGTGAAGTAGGGCGTAGGACAATCGGTCGTCACTTAAAAGGACATGCCAATTGATTGACGTGTGACAAACAGCTCGTCATTTAGTCAAGATGACTAGAAATAGAAAAGGAGATAAAATTATTCGATGTAATTTTGTTTAATTTCTTTTTTTTTTCCAAAAATATTCAGTAGTTTGAAAAGAGAAAAATTCAACAGGGTGGTCCAAAACCAGAGAGTTGATCAGCGACGTGATGAATAAAATATAGCAGAATGTTATCGTCTGGAATAACGAAAAAAAAAAAAAAATAATAATAATTGTCTGGATAGTAATCTTACTAAATTTTCGAGTCGACCTATGGATTATGCTACTTACATTAGCTTGGCTTTCTAACTAACTGCTTCGAGAAAGCAAGGGATCTTGTATTAAACGCGATAGACCGAGTTGCCTTTAGGACAATAGAGGCGCGACCTGGTCTTCATGCCAGTCCTTACAGGCAGGTGAGATTGCCGAGTTACCGGAACAATGTACCTACCTCTTACCATGTACTCATCAAGCTTAAGTCTTCCGTCGTTACCTATATCTTTGAGCAAATCCTGTCCCAAGATCTGAAGCCGAATATACTGGCCAAATCTAATAAGCCAACCCGGTATATATAAACGGACGCCATTAATCATCTCTTTACGGTTTCACGGGGAATAGACGCTAAACGTTTTGTGCTTAACCCTCGGACCGAATATTCTATCCCAATGCAGGATATATGGATATATGTACATTTACTGACCTGAAACCTTAAGCCATTATTCAATTTGAAAATCATCTAATTTTATGCAACAGACCACTAGATAATATATTATTTATTTTATACCTGTATGTATATTTTTTCCAAGTGGTATATACATATATGAGAACGTTTTTTTAAATTCCATCAGGGTACGTAATTTTAGTCGGAAAGTGAAAATTTTTCACGACTTTGAATACGTGAACGACCTCGTATAAACCGTTGATTCGGAATCAGTGAACCAAAAAAATCTGAAAGAACTAAGTTTCACGGAAACTTGGAAAAAACTTTTTATACCCAAGTCCGGTACTTTGAATTTAGAATTTTGGACCCCAGATTCGGAATCGGTGACCCAGAAAGAAGAAAATTGTTTATAGGTAGAAATGCAAGATTCAAAGGGATATTATACTCGATATGGTATCGCGGTTATACTGCAGGTTGTTATAATAATAATGTACACGTGACGTAGATTAACGAAAATTATTTTGCACATATGTATGCACAAATTCACGGGTCATAAATACATATGTTGATTATGACTTTTGATGGATTATCATTATAACTTTGTTACATCTATAAATCGATTTATTTATTTATAATCCCTTCATGCAAATGTATGTATATTTACGAACATACACACGAGTAAATACATGTAATGACCACTTTTAATGGAAATTTGTGTACAATCACACGAGGTAATTGCCAACCGCAATCACGTTTCTTCCGATTACCTTGTTTACGTTTTTGCGCAGAATCAGCAGCTCATTCATGGTCCTGGAGCCTGTTGCTTTTTACTGTGGCCTCTTCGAGGTTAATAAATTCATCAGTTTAATTGGGTCTGATTCGTAATTGGACACTACCGTACCCAACAGACCAAAAACTCGGTATTTGATCGATTGAAAATTCTAACCATTCCGCAGAGGCGCTAAAACCGTAATTAAACAATAAAAATTTATATGTGAAAAATGATCGTTCTAATCGAGAAAATGTGTTCCTCGATTCTGGATCAAGAAAACAATTATAATGAATAATATAATGTGATACTAAAATTGCAGATGATTGTTTTAGGGATTTTCAAAGTCTCAGTAAAGCGAGAGTAATCAGTCTTTGAGCAGCTTTCAATTTCACATATACGAAAATGGTGTTTACGTAAATTTTTCTTCTATTTTTTTTTTTTTTGTTACGGTAATAATAAAGACCCTCGAAGGTTCACAAGGCGAAAGGTTAAAGTTCAAAGGTGTAAAGGAGGAGCTAAATCCAACTTGGCGAGTTTTAACGTTGTAGGAAATGGTTAGGTAGGGATAATTCCCGTGGCGACATCCTCTGTAATAGTAAGATGAAACGAGGTGTTGAAAATGTTGGAAAGAAAGTGAAGAACCAAATTCATTAAGCTTCTAGTTTTCTCGTTTACTCAATTAAATATTTACAACTCTTTGTGTGACTTTAAATTAGAGACATTTGTTCGTTACTCCCTCTGCAGGGTATGGGTACTCCAACTTATGCTGTTCCTGTTGCTGTTATGCTTATACTGCACAGATTAATGAAGACCTTGTTTCGTCTTATATCAAATCCACTGCACTTCATTCTACACTATTCAACATCCCTTTCAACTTTCTGTCTGGCTTATTTTGAAGAAAAAAAAAAATTATCGAAAACTTACTTCTCACACTTTTATAATACAGCTATTGAGAAAATGGTGATACGGAAGTACAACATAAGCGAGGACGACTTCAAGGTGATGGAGACGGTTGTGCTGAAGACGGAGCCCCACAAGGCAGGTCAGCAGTGGAAATTCGCTGGAGCATTTTACTACGCTACCACGGTGCTCACTACGATTGGTAATGATCAAGTTATATGCTTATTTTACTCCCTATTCATCTTATTTTTCTTCTTCGGTTAAGTGTGCGGCTATAATACTTTAATGGTATAATATATATTTAGTTCGTTGGTTTCTCGACCCTTGAACTTATCACTTTTATTATTTGTCATATAGGATACGGACATTCAACGCCGAATACTATAGGTGGAAAATTGTTTACGATGTGCTATGCCATCGTAGGAATTCCATTAGGCCTTGTCATGTTCCAAAGTATAGGCGAACGGCTTAATAAGTTTTCGTCTGTTGTTATACAGAGCGTGAAACGTCTTCTAAATTGTAAGGACATACAAGTAAGTAAAGTAAAGCTGATAATATATTCTCGATAATTCTTTAAACTTTAATTCCAAACATTCTTCTCTTCGTAAGTATATAAGATTAGTTGAAAAAATTATCTTCTTCGAAATTGGATTCAATTATTGGAAAAAAAAATATAAAAATAAAAAAAAAACACAATTTTTCATACACACCGATTTTAAATTTAATTAAATAAATTTTTCAATCACAGGCATCGGAGATGAATCTTATATGCGTTGTCACCACCCTATCAAGCCTCACAATTGCTGGGGGAGCTGCAGCTTTCTCTAGATATGAAGGATGGTCTTACTTCGATTCAGTTTACTACTGCTTCATCACATTGACGACAATCGGGTTCGGTGACATGGTTGCCTTACAAAAGGATAATGCTTTAGACAACAAACCAGAATACGTGATGTTCGCTTTGATATTCATTCTATTTGGATTGGCGATTGTTGCTGCCTCGCTAAATCTTCTAGTATTAAGATTTGTCACTATGAATACTGAGGATGAACGAAGAGATGAAGCGGAAGCTTTACAGGTGAGTTAATGAATAGTTTATCAATATTTATACCTCGCCCATACCAAAGATTACTTTTTTTTTTTACCCTGAAACTTTATCCGTAACGGTAATCGAACCCCATTTCATTTTTCTAAATTTCTCAGATTTTATCAGAGTGAATTTGATGAAAAAATTTTCACTCATTTTCAGGAGTTTCAGTATAATCAATAATCGATTTCTTTTTTTTTATATGGATATAGAGAATAAATCTGTGATATAATTAAATAATGTTGTTTTATTCTAGGCGGCTCAAGGTGCTGTACGTCTCGAGGGTGACGTGATAACGGCAAACGGTTCTATCCTCTCGGGACAAATAGGTAACCAAGGGGACACAATTTCATTGGACGATAACGCATCTGTATGTAGCTGCCGCTGCAGTGGTTTTTATAAAAAAAGACGAAGACAACGTTTTACGGTGCGACGTTCACCAGGAAAAATATCCCACTTATTACCGATGCAACAATTACCGGTATTAAATGTAAGGGCAGAACTTTGTCCACCCCCATTAACGCCGCTCCTTCAATTACCACCTTTGTATCAACATAGAGCAAGTATCTGACGGTCTACGTCAATCAAAACACTTCCATCGCTCGTTATTGATAATAATTATCAATATCGTCGAGCTTCTGTCTAACCATTTTCACAGGGCCGTTTATTGACCCAAATCCTGCCAAAATTACGGCTCGCTGTAGTCGTATATCCCTCATATTAAAGATCTATGGCCGATCTACATATTATAAAGGAGGGTAATCACTCTTAGATGTGTCTAGCAAAAAGTGCTGGAATTACATGGTCTTCAATCCCATTTAATAATTATTCTATTTATTATATATATATATATATATATATATATATATCTATATACATATATATATATATATGTATATATATATATATATATATATATATATATATATATATATATATATATATATATATATATCTATATACATATATATATATATATGTATATATGAATATGTATATATACTTTCATTCGATAATACGACGAATTCACATTCACTTTATTCAGAGAGAAAGAGAGAGAGAGAGAAATAATAATTAGGATGCTTAATTATGCCTTTGTACATTGATGAGAAAATAAATTCATTCAGAACGAACGAACTACGAGTTATCATCTATAAATCAGGGTAGGAATGAAAATGTTGTTCATACATGAGCGTAAGAAACAAAAAACAAAAAATAAAAAAAAATAAAAACGAGAGAAAAAGAGAGAGAGAGAGAGAGATATGTAAGTGAATATTTCTAGTATTAGAATAGAATTGACTGGTCGAATATATTATGTGATTAAATTATTAATTGAAGGATATCCATCACGCATGAAATTGCATATTAAATTGATATGGAAAATATCGTCGGAATTTCACGAACTTCGGAATCAAGATGATGTTAAATATGGTATATATGGTAATGGTAAAGGGAATTTGGTTTGCTGCTGCAGACCTTTATATTATATTATATTAATATATTAACGATCATTACATATATTTGAATTTGTGTTAAAAGTTATTCAAAACTACTCCCCCCCCCCCCCTCTCTCCCCGTAACATCTACAATTGTTGTTATATTAGAAAAGCTAATTGCTTGCAAGGTTTAAACCGCAGTTACGATATAAACCTCGTGAAGCGTCCAGCTTTTACTTTCTATGCCTTCACCTTAACGCTCATTAGTCATTGTCAGTAACAGCTAGAATCTACAGAATCTGTTTAGGTAACTATAGGTATATGTGTATACAGCTGGAGTGTGTGCCTCGTCCTAAATAACCTAAATAATGAACTTTACTTAATTTTGAAAAAAAAAACAAAAAAACGAAACGAAAAATAAAAAAAAAAAAAAAAAAACAAAATGAATAAAAACTATCATCGATTATAGTCGACTCGAAAAAATTTGAAACGATTTTTTTTATTATTATTATTATTATTATTAACAATTATTCGTCCGGGTATATAAATTATGAGAAGAAGGTATATATGTATGTCATCATTGTCACTATTATTATCATTATTATTATTATTATTATTATGATTATGTGTAATTGTTTATTAGCCTGCAGTGATTTCAGCGAGCTTCCATACATATATTATAACTCTTCGTGGCAAAGAAAATTAAGAAAAAATAATTGACAGTATATACAATTCCTATATATGTACTACCTATAGTATAAAATTGATCGAATCGTTACGATATATATTAACATGATAATATTGTTTTAATTGTGTAAAAATAAGGTGCGTGGATTATAGTGAAATAATAATGTGAATCGTAACGTGAGATTATAAAGAAGAGAATAAATTATAAAAAAAAAATAACCTGCAGCACTCTATAGTATAAACGATGAATGAAAATTTTTTTCTAATTCATTAAAATTGAAGAAATTTAAAAACGAAAGGAAAAAATAAGAACTAAAAAAAATATTAAAAAAAAATATTTGTAAATGAAAAATATATGAAAAATATAAAAATAAACATTTTATAATTTGTATATATAAATACTATATGTATATATATACAGACATATATACATATGATACATACAACACGCATATACCTATATACTCATGTATATTTGTATGTATAATTAGGAAATATATGTTCACGATTTTTCACTTAATTATTACACGGATTTAAAAACTTTTACCATGGTACAGACGTGCATGTATGATCAGTTTATGTATTATACACAGGGTACTCATGAAACGATATAGTATTATTTATTTATGAACTTGAAAAATTTGAGCTTAACGAAAAATACTCCGATACAATTATTCTATGTTCGATAAAAAAAAAAAAATAAATAAATAAAAAATATATATAATATAATTATTCATACTTCGAAATGGTGCATTCACAATATTTGCTGCAGCAAAGTAATAGACGTTTTTATTTTTTCCATTTTTCAAAAACACAATCGTTTTCAATATTCATTATTTATCACATTATTATATTGGAGAAAAAAATATCAATTTTCATTTATTCCTCATATTCAAACCGATACATGTATATAGGTATTATTTATCCACGATCATATATTATTATAAGTTGAAAAAAAATTTCCATAAGTTTGATGAAATATATGCTAAGACGTAGGTAAATGTTAAATACATAGAACACAGCGTGATAATACGTCGTATAATTATTATAAATCCAAAATACAATTAAATCGTTCAATCTTATAGTGTGTTAAATATTTTAATGGATTTTCTATATTATACTATTAAAATCAGCTCATATAATATTTGTGCAACGAGAAGATAATATGCAGTACTCGATCCGGTGATTAACAAAAAAATTAAAAAAATTTTTTTTCTCAAGTGTGCCAACTTTTATTACAGTTTTTATTTTTATTTCTTTTATTTTTCTTACATTAAAAGCTCACAGCGTGAAATTTCTCTCTGAATTGGTGTATAAAAAATTGCATAAAATAATTAGACAAAATTCAATTAGTAGTTAACCATACCGGAAAAAATAACGTACAAAAAAAAAAAAAAAATCTTCGAGTCTCCGGAGGTCTGCACTTATATAATTATTTTTATTTTTATTTTTTTTTTTTGTTCCACAAAAGCAGATAATTTTGTCAAACGATTATTGCTGAAGCCTAAATAAACGTTAAATTTTATACATATTTTTAAATTGTTAAACACATCATCTAATCTTTCAATTATCTATTAGACTCCGATTCACATCGTAAAATAAGATGCCTGTTAAAATATGAGCCCTTAATATTAATATTTAGAGGTTTCTCATCTCTTTTTTTTTTTATTTTTTATTTAAAACACATATTATGTATCTATGAGAAGTGTTCTGGTGGCACTTTTGAATTTTTATATCTCAAGAATTATTCAACTTAGAAAGATTCTGCATAGTTAATTTTGTTTGAAATTGAACGCTTCACAAAAAAGGTTTCTTTATCTTTTTCGATAAATCTGACTGTTTCCAAGATATTATGTTTATTAATTATGACTAACTTGCGGATTCATTGAAAAAGATTAAGAGACCTCTTTGTTTTCAAGAGTGTTCAATTTTGAATAAAAGTAGCTATGCAGAATCTTTCTAATCAGATTAGTTCTTGAGATATAAAAATCGAAAAAAGTCACCAGAACATTTTCCATGTACTTTAAATGGAAAATCGAATATTTTTTAACAAGCATTTTATTTCACATTACTACAACCGATCTGTGAGTTTGAAAAAAAAATCGTCGATTTTTTTAAATCATCCTAATAAATACATATGTATATATGTACACGTATATAGCTACTGTAGAAGATAAACGATCATATTAATAAATTATTATACTCAAGTCTCACGGTTAGAGGAACGAGAAATATACATATATGTATGTAAATCTAATAAATTACACGCATGATTATATAATCATTAGTCTAGAAGATATATCTCAGACCAATGTCATTTGGTCGTAACTAGACTGCAAATGGATTATTAAATAAGCGTTAAACAAATCAATATTATATTATATTAATAGTTGTATTCCGGATATTTTTATGGATATTAAATTGATGAATACATATATACACACATATACGTATTTATATATATATATATATTCCCAATAAAAGATTTAAAAAATTCAACGTAATTATAAATTATTAGATTTTAATGGTTATTAATCGTTTTTAATCGTTTCAATCGATCAGAGAATTTCACGTCGAATATACAATAGAATTTTAATCAGATTAAACAAGTCTCAACGTATAACACTGTCATAGGTAGAACTTTGAATTAATTCGGGCAAATTTATCTATATACGAATTCAGTCAATTAGAATGAATCAGAAAATCTCGATTGGATGTCTTATCAATAAAAAAAATAATTTTTTTTATTTTTTATTTTTTTTTTTTCATATCAATAAGTTCTAATTTTGGTATTACCTAATAAATTCATTAATCGTAACTCGTTTTAATCAGTATTAGTTCCATATTGGTTATACAATTAATCCGGTTCAAATGAGCTTTCAAATGAGCGAGATTGAAGTCGGCTTATTTGAAATCGCGATCAACGAATACGATATCCATACATATAATACGATGATACTTGCTCCTCTGGCCGTGCGATTGGTATAATTAAATTAATTTTAGAAAGTTCTCGAAATTGTGATATGGGTACCTAAAACGTTAAAAAAGCAGTATATATAAAAAGACAACAAAAAAAAAAATAAATAAAATGAATTATACATATTCGAAGTACCTATAAATCTATACACGTCACGTGCTTCTCACGAATTATAACGATAATGATAATTAAAATAATAATAATAATAATAATTGTAATTGTATTAATAATAATAATAATAATAATAATAATAATAATAATAATAGTAATAATAATAATATCAATGACGAGAATTATGCAGATGATTAATTTATTTAAGCGAACCGAACCATCGCCGAATGAATCCAAAAAAAAAAAAAAATTAAAAAAAAAAAAAAACGAATGAAAAATTATAAAAATAATAAATAAAATAAAATAAAAACCGTAGCGTGAAATCCCGATGAAAATATAGCCGATTTATTAACATCATCTCTTTTTATCATATATAACGATGAAATGATGTTTAATCCTGAATAATATGTGAGAGGTAGTTATACGTTTTATCAACCTCGCATAAGATACTCATTGTTAATTTAAATAGAAAGAAAAAAAAACAACAAAAATAACTAATAATAAATCAATGAATAAATAAATAAATAAATAAAAAGCAAGAGCAACGAAACAAAATTATAGACGTGTGAGTGCTCGCAGGTAATTGATTGTGATTTGTGGGTAAATGTCGATGTATAACTAATTTAAAATTATGTGGTACATACATATATACATTACATATGGAAAAAATTAATATAGTCTGTATATTATATAAAGATGAAAAGTATTTGAAATGATATATACTTACCTGTATATGACGAGGCAGAAATTTATATAAGAATGTCTAACTAGCTTTATACATTCCTAATTAACATTAAAATATATAGATGTTAACTGCCAGACAATACAATGCCCCTTTATTGGTCCTTGAAAAGTAAATGCAAAAATGCGAAAAAAAAAAATAAATAAATAAAATAAAATAAATAAATAAATAAATAATTAAAAAACATATTTAATCGATATGTATTGAGATTCGAAATGTTTTGCTACCTCAATAATAAATGATTACTGAGATATGTATAGTGTTCACGAAACACGATATACGAAATCTAATCACTTAAATTAAACGTATTTACTTAATTAACGTCATCTCGACACGCGATATCTGACAACTATAATTGCAACGTACAGAATAATTAATCGGTAAACGAATCGTACCGTATAATATTATTATAGTTAATTGTTGAAGTAATAATAATAAATATTAAAGAAAGAAATAAAGATTGAAGAGAGAAAAAAAAAGAGAATTAATTAATAGAATTGGCAAAACTTATATATATATATATATATATATATATATATATATATATATATATATATATATATATATATATATATATATATATACGACGTTTTTGAATGATTATCATTATATCGATGAAATTATGTAATTTCTAGCATTTTCTCAAGACACATCAATGCTGCCACGATCGATGGACCCTCTTTTCAACAATATAAATATATATATATAGAAATATTACACAATTATATTATATTATATGTATATATATATAAATATATACCTATATATATGATGCGATGATTCTGGGAACATTCTGAACATACCGTGTATATTAAATTATACATTTAATTCATTGATAACCCCCCGTAACTCTCTTAAAAAAACAAAAAAAAAACATAATGAAAAAAAAAAATGAAAAAAAAAAATATGAAAAAAAATAAAAAAAATAAAAATACGACTATAACATTTATATTATTAAAATAATACAAATTATCATTAATAAATTGTAATATATTAGGGTAGGAGAAAAACTATTGTATTGTATTATTGGTTATACGGAGAATTCTTATTAAACAATATAATGAGGTAATTAAGAATTCAAATATTTGAACACTAATCAAGAGACTGTATATTAAAAACTAATCATTTAAACATAAATTTATCCAATTTTTTATCGTTTTAATCTTTGCCCCTTTCTCTGCAGCTGCTTGGCTTGAAAAGTCTGGAATTCTATTTGACAGGATTTTTGAAACGTTGTTGACACAATTTTAAACAATTATATATGTATAGCACATCTTCGAAAATTTCATAAAATTACAATCTTTGACCGATTTCATTAACTATTAAATTAAATTACATATACCTATACATATACAAAATTAACTTACATATTTCAAATTTTAACAAAAAATTTTCAAACTTCTCGAAATTTTCAATAACTTACCTAGATATGTATTAGGATGATCCTTATTTTGGGTATTTTTGATTCTTTTCACACGATGTTTGAACTCGGTATTTTAATTGAAACTTGGATCGGCCAGAGGGGCCAGAGGGGCCAGATCAAAATTAAAATATCGCCCTCAAATTTGGCAGGAATTCTTTTTTTACGTATTTGGAACCCATTTAAGATCATCATGAAATAAAAAATCAAAAATACTAAAAAATAAAGACCACCCTAATATAAGTATATACATATATTATAGGTATAATACATATATACTAAATAACCATAAAATTGACAATATATTACACATACACTGCCGGCCAAAAGTCCAGGTACTGCACCCATCGAGTTTTCGACCTGAACAAAAAGTTGTATATCTCAGTAAAAATATATCATAAACCAATTAAAAAAACGGGGTCTTGAAGTAGACAAATCCAGCTTCGTTTTGGTTATTTTTTAAAATTAATGCAATTTTTTTTTTTTACCCCCGGGTACGAAAATTTGAAAATGGCTATCTTCTAAGTATACAATTTTTTGTCCAGGTGGAAAACTCGATAGGTTTACAGACTGTTTCAAGTTTAATAGATCTTCACGGATCTCGAGCTGGAGAATCACCCGGTGAAGTGGTGACAGATAATTTCTGTACACTCTAGGTACCTAAATTTTATCCCGTCAGTGTATACATACATATATATGTGGATATAGAAAATTATAAATAATTTATTTCTGTATAATAATTAATAATATATAGTCGTTGAAATCGGTTGCTGATTGTTAAAATCTATACATATACATATAGTATATATATAGTTATTATATTAACGCGTTTTAAACACGTGATAATAATTCATATAGTTCATTATACCTATATCTATACTGCATTAGATACGCGCAGGTGAACTTACATGATACATACATACATAGATACATACATACATACGTACATAAATAAATACAGTCAGCCGAATTTCGGGGGATGAAGAGAAGAAAAAAAATAAAAAAAAAGGAATAAAAAGCTGGTGTATTGGATTGCCAATTATAAAATGAAAAATTGAATCTTTTATTCTTAGCTTCGAAAGACGCTTAATATTAATAGATACACATAATAATTATTCGAACCGCGTAATATAAAAAAAAAAAATAAATAAATAAAAAAAAAAAAAAACGAAAATGATGTGCTGGTATATTAAAAAAGAGAGTATACACGTAAGTGACAACAAAATTAATGAATTGTTGAACAAAAAGAAAAAAACAAAAAAATTATTATAAATAACTGATAATAAGTGTAAGGATACCAAATTATCGGTATGCTTGTCGTAACAAAATTTTGTTATTACAACTGTATGATATTTGTAATATAGCTTTCATCCAAAAAAAAAAAGAAAAAAAAAATTATAATAATTATTACCTACGTAATGCAAAAATCCTGCATCTTATATTATATGTATAGGTATGCTTTGTTGCACGTATAACTGTATACCACTATCCTAGTTCCAATTATCAATCGTTTTCCATTTATTTTTTATTTTATTACGATTTATTTTATCTATTTTTATTGGTTTTTAGTTTTTTTTTTTTTTTGTTTCTTATCTTTCTAATGCCCAGTTGTATGTATATATAAAGAAAGTTATCTCTAGGTTGAGACTAACACATCATGGGTTACCCAGCGAATGGTATCCATGGGTTAGTCTTGACCGATAGGGATAACTTTCTTTGTAAATTCTGGCATAAACGCGTCATTATATACAATTTAGCAAGTTAAACTCATCGCTGTGGAATAATAAAAAATAAATAAATAAATAAATGAAAAATTTATAACAAAATTAAGGCCGCAGATGAGGCGATTTCATTGATACAATAATATATATAATATATAGGTATAAAACGCGGGGTATGAGAAATGATATTGCATGAAATTGAAATTGAAATAAAAAAAAAAAAGAGAAAAAAAAAGAAAATTTCCTCGCTAATGATATTCTGATATCAAAACAGTGGTCGGTGCCTGTACTCTCAGCTATTATTATAAAGTATACGTTGAAATCGACTGTATTACGGCCTTATATAATAATTAAATAATATATTTGACCAACTGTAGTTTTTCCAGCGAATAATTAAAACTACATATATAATTATACATACACGTGTATGTATATGTATATATATATATATATGTATGTGAAATAATAAAATTATATATAGAAATTGATCGAAAATTAAATAAATTGTCGGGATCTTAATGAATTATAATAAAACGTGGAATTACAGGAATAGAGTATAAAATATTTATTTCAAATTACAAACACACATATTTAATCAGTCGAATATATTATGAAAAAATTTTTCAAACAAAAAAACAACAAAAAAAAAAAATCCATATAATATATGTGAATTCATTCATTTGATAATCTCATCGAAACTTTTGTAGACGGAAAATTCATGTAAAAAAGAAAAGAAAAGAAGAAGAAAAAAACGCACATGTATACATACACACAGAAACTTTCGTAAATTGTTCATATAATTAAATTTCTGCTATCTATAACCTACATAGACGTTGGAAAAACTTCTTATGATTTTATCTCACATATATATTAGATGTATGATATACATATGGGAATTACGTTTACCCGCAAATATATATGATCAATCGTTTTATAAGGGTAACAAAAAAAAAAGTCTATGCTTATAATTCCATGGATTTGAATAAAGTGCCGAAATATCAGAGTTGATTTAAACACATTTAAACTTCCCGTATTTTTAACTTTATAATTAGTTAAAGAATAATGTTGCAATGATATATATATATATATATATATATATCTATATGTATGTATGTACATTATATATGTATATTATATATATATATATATATATATATATATATATATATATATATATATATATATATATATATATATATATATATATATATATATATATATATATATATATATATATATATATATATATATATATATATATATATATATATATATATATATATATATATATATATATATATAGTATATGAATATATATAAACACGATAAATATGTTTATGTAATAGTTGTAAAGTTACGAACAAGATAAATTATAAAAAAAAAAAATTTTTGCTATTATTGTTATAGATTAACATATACCGAATATGTAGTTAATTACGGATTAAAGGAAACAAAAAAAAAAAGTCAAAAACAAGAAAAAAAAAAAAAATTGAATTACATTCAAGCAACATCGAAATATGTAATTTTAATCGTTGTTTTTCACGTTACAGAAGAACTAAATTAATTGAAAAATAATTAAAAAATTAAAAATTATTAATCGTAATCGGAATAATCTTCTTATTCAATACTGTTTCGAATTTTGATTATTATACCGCAACCGTTATAAAAAAAAAAAGAAAGAAATTTCTCATACTTTAATTGAATAATATTATTTTTGTAGCTTTGAACGAGATTTTAACAGTAATAAGAATTAACTATTATTATGTAACAAATGATTCAAATAATTGAAATTACGTAGTTATTAAATTTGGCGTTTGTTATATTGTCAGTATAATGTTTATATACTATATTATATAATATATCGTAAACGGTAAATAATCGGTAAATTAATAGAAAAAAAAAGAAAAAAAAATTTTCTACGATTTGTCAGAATGAAAAGCGAAAAGGTAAAATTTATTATCTCCTATTCTCAGCACCAGAAGACACGTTGGATAGATGAAAAAAAAAAAAAAACAATAAATAGAAGAAAAAAACTTGTAGATATATTAATATATAAATATCACATATCTCTATCCGAAAATTTTCAATTTACCGTATATAAAAAACCGACTTGAATATTCGACAATTGTCAAATTTTCACGCGATAAACATTTCGTCATATGTAAGGTGAATTAACGCATATTGTAAATTATATAATAATAATAATTATTATTTTTGTTTTGTTTGTTCTTTATTTATTTAATTAATTTATTTATTTTTTCAAACGTGCAGCACTCCCTATACCTATAGTTTACAATCTTATATAGCTGGCTTAACAAACTGATGAGTGATGACATAATCAATTGTCAAATTTTACAGCTTGACGTGCAGCATCGCCGTTTGTATACCAACTTTAAATTGGATTGTAATTTTTAAATTACTCTCAACTACCCAATTATATGCTGATATATGATAATACATGTGTTCTGCCACAATAAAGCAGTTTTTTTTAACTAAAAAAAAAAAAAAAAAATTGATTTATAATTTTTTCCCGCCTATTGATATTTCATAGTTTTGATTTATAGATGTCTGGAATATGATTCGAACGAATGGTCCGAGGTGCTGAAAAAGATGAACCGGAAGAATCAGCGACTGCATCAAACAACAAAATTACTAAATTTAGAGATCTTTTGATTTTTTGATAAGAAAAGTATTTATCAATATTGAAAAATCGAAATATTCCCTTTCCCGGACTATTGCAAAAAAAAAAACTACTTTTTTCGAAGATAACGGTGCGAGGGGCAAATCGCCGAGGTCGAAATTTCAGAAAATTGCTTAGGGTCCCAAAATAGTTCTCTCATCCAAAAATCAAAACTCTTCTAAATTTTGTAAGCTAAAATTATCTGTCGATTTACAGTCATGTAACGCCATCAAACGTTGCGAACATATATTTTTATTGATTCATACAGTCTACAAAAAATATGGCGTTCAGAATTTATGGATTTATATAAAAGTATAAACTTTGTATAATTAACAGTTATCATTAATCTGGACATTTTCATGCATATAATATTTCATGATTTAACTCACAAAGAATAGAACTAATCGTAATCACTTCTAATTGAATAATACCTCGAATGTAAATCATAGTTTCAAAGCAGTAACATCTAATATATTTTCAAATGTTAGAAAACCAATCTGAAAAAAATAAAACAAATCTACTCTTTTCAGGTCTAGTCTTCTCAGAGGGTTCCAGTTATCAAAAAATATGCATTCCAAGTAGCAAACTAATTACATCCACGGTTGCCAACCAACCCACGTGCGTGCCAAAATGTTTGGATCTGTTGCTTGGTCCAATAAGCATTCGACCTGGAATATTTTAAAGATAATTTGTATTTTTTTCATATATTATAAAATTATTATACAAATTACCTGTTCTTCTATGCTCAGATTTTCATTTTTACGTTCTGACCGGACTCTCAATGGGCGATCACCATCGGAACCATTTACTATGTCAATATATTTCTTATAGCATTCTGTGTTGGCATAGCGATCTTTTAACTGCAGTAAAGTTAGCTCAGATGGTTTTACTCCGTTAAATTTATTCATCACGATATTTATCTTTTTTTTTGGGTACCATTTAACGTCTGTAAAGATGTTGAAATATAAAATTTCGTAATTTTTTATCATTGATCTAAAAATCATTCATTCATACCTGAATTCCCTTGTTGATCCTCTTGCTGTGTTCTTTTTTTCGCAAGCCAATCTAAGAGAGGTTCTTTTATAAAAATATCCATGCAAGCAAGGAGCGGGTCTTTCGCATGTTTCAATGCTCGTAAAACATTAATCATCGTTATCTTTAGTAACCCGTTTTCATCGAATGGTCGAAGAAGTCCAAGTATTTGGGGGGTCAATCTGAACGGCATGAGTTCTGGTACAGGAGATATATCTATCGAAGAGTCAAAACTGTATCCAAAATCGATACCCAACACTTTGCCTGACGTATAAGAAATTAAAGTGTTTTCCAAGTTCCTATCACCGATACCCAATATCCATTGAGCGATGCACATCGTCGCATAAGAAGTGATGAAGTTGTGTCGTATTGCGAAGAAACTTTCGGGTGATGAACTCACTCTTTTAAAAGCCCTTCTAAGCACATCCCAATCAATCTTACTTTTGAATTCATTAAATTTTTCAGTTACTTCCTGCCTGTCATACCTGATGACAGCTTTTTTGAAAATCTCTTCGTAATTTCTTCCGGAATCCGAATCATTTCTTATCCAATTCATATACGACATCTTAATCTTTTCACGTTCACTGTCTTGTTCCTCTGTTAGTACAGATCTTATTATTTCATTCAACGACTTTGTGTTGTCGATCCATTGGATTAGTCCAAGCGAACCAGTTAACGGAATAACAAGATAAGTGTCAATAGACAATTGCTGAGGTTGCCTGCAGACAGCGTCTCCTTTTAAAATCCTGTTCATCAACATAAACAACTGTTCTATTCTTTCATCTGTTCTTAAATCTTCCCCAAATTTAACAAGAAAGCTGTAATTCTTTCCATCGTTACCCAGCATTGTTAGCTTTATGGGTTTACGTTGTGATGGCAGAATCGTGACAGTGGGATGAAGCTTAACAATTTTGATGTGATATTGCGGTGTGGGTTTCTTATCTCCAGCATATTGCCCTGGGATTTCGATGTCTCCTCCACTGAAGTTGTGCAACCATGGGCTGTAATCTTCAAGAAGTAGTTTGCAAGTGCCTTTGATGCGATTTGCAAGTAATTCATTCAACCTGGTGAGTATATATTTTCTGTTGTCAAACCATTCTTTCCCCTGTTTGCAAGGAATCTCCTTTACCGGTGCTTTAAATTCTTCTATGATTTTGTAGACTTTACCCTGAAGTAGGGACTTCTCGTTACCTTCTTTCGTTGGGTACAAAATGGTCAATAAAGTTTGTAATACTGCGACTGAACCCGGTACCGTTCTTGGTCCTAATTCACTTACATAGTACTTCAAAAAGTGTTCTGGTTGTACAACGTACTTCATAGCCTCAAGAAACAGATCCAAATCTTTGTTACCTGATAGAATCTGAGTCAACTTGGAAACAGTTGGATGTCCTAATAAAGATTTGTTCATTTCTTTCGTCATGCGGAAAGCATAGATAAAAGAATTAGGATATATTTCCGCGAGTCTTAAAAGTACAGGATCAATAAAAGACATTATGGGTGTTCCAATATGTGACAAAAGTTGTGCCTGCCATTTAAGAAACATCCATGTTTCCACGTTCTTACTTGTGGATTGAAATTTTTCTCCCAATTCGGGATTTTTCGAATAGTCTAAATGCAGCAAACATGGAAAATATTGACTAGCGTCAAGAGAACCATAACTCATTGCACTGAGAGTTGAATGTATAAATTCTTTCGATAGGTCTAATCCTGTGTCAAAATTACTCTTCATGGAATGACAATATGTGGAAACTTTAAAATAACAACTAGCCTTGTCTTGAGAAGCTCCTGATTCGTAACATGTTTTCAAATTGGTCAAACAGTAGTCACTCAATTGTTTGAAAAAACTTTCCTGATCATTTCTTGGAGGTAAGTATTTTGAAATCGATGCATGTTCCAACAAGATTTTACTCATAGGATCAGATTTGATTACCAATTTCTGTAGTTCGATTACTAAGCTGCTGATGTGCTGTCTGACATCTATTTGCACTTTCGTATCGATACAATTTCTTTTAACTAACTTGTGCGATGCTGTCCAAGAAGCGATGTAAGCTTCGTCTTTTTCTACTTGTGTTTTAGAATCAAAATATGACAAATATTTGTGCTTTGCAAATGCCAATTTCCACTCATTCGTTAAAGATTCATCTCCATTGAGATAAGGCTTCGAATATCGCAAGCATTTATCCATGAAGTGCGGATTGCACTGACCACATGCTACCTGGGCAATATTTAAGCATTGTTTTACGATAGCAGCATCCAACATATTCCGTATTTCATGCGATCCCTTAACTTCAAACCTCTGCTTTAATAATTCAATGAAGTATAATCTGTAAGCAATATGCTTGTCCCACAGCAGCAAATTATCCTGATTTCCTGGCACGCTGTTATTCCAAGAAGTTAGCATGCATTCTACGTTTGCAATTAGTCCAGATTTTTCCTTAATCCCTTTCAGGTATGTCTTAATATCACTTAACCCACGTAATTTGAGGTATTTGTTAATTTTTTGATCATAGTAAAGGGGATTCAAATGCTTCCACTCCTGTCTTATTTTTTCTAATCCACTTATTAGGCAATTTTCTGAAAATTTTGGATTCTTATTCGCATAAAATATCGCCATTTCTTCACCGTAGAGCGATTTCAGATGAGTCAATGTATCCTTGGTATTCACCCAATCATTCAGAGCTTTTAGGAAATGATCGTCGTGCTCGTTATTCACCATTCCATGAATCTGTGCTTGCAATGCCCAAGATGTTAACCAATTTTCATTCATTGGCTTTTCCCAAAGCGAATTAAAGTCCCCTTTCAAATCTGTTTTTACGTGGTCATTGATTTGTTTCCAATCAGAAAGATGCGCTAGACATACGAACAACGATTCTTGGCAATAATCTTTAGCCAGTCCTTCGTTCATTTCGTAAGCTTTTTTGTAAGCTTTTTCGTAAGCAATTCTCGCTGTGCTCCATTCGCTAGCAGCTTGTGCGAAAGATGCTTCCTGAAATGATATAAAGAAGTAAACGATTACATACATGTATAGCATGAATATGCAATTTGGTAAATTAAGAAATCCCGATTACCTGTAATTCTTTTCCGAATTTTTCAGATCGAAAAATCGTCCGGACAATATCAAAGTCGTTCATAGATTTGTAAATATTTGCTAATTGCAACCAGTCGTCTTCTCCATCGTATCTTTGGTTCTCATATTTAAATCTTTTCATCGGAGGTTCAGAATCTTCGATAGTGTATCCAGAAATCATTTTTTCTTCCAATAGAAGTGCTCCCAAAGACAATAATTCACTGGATTTTGAAACCTTCGCGATTACGTTTGGACTCACATAGATTTCGTACGAATATAGGATTATTTCTAACACAGCAGCAATTAGAGGCTTTGAACCTTGGGTTTTATCCAATATGAACTTGAAACTGACAGACAACTTCTGGAGGAATTCGGTTTTCTGATCCGACGACATTTCCTTCAACATTGAACGAAATATCGCCACTGTTAAATCTCTGGCAATAATTTGATCATTTTTGACCAATTCTTGCAAGGGATTGATCAAACTAGAATGAGTTATTTCAATGTCTGGAAAATCTCCGCTCCGATATTTTCTGGAATGTGAATAACACAGCGGTCAGTCTCTCACACGATGAACAAACAAATTAGTAAAGTTTTTGATTTTCATGGTAAATCACGTATTTTTCTTACCTGTATATTTTTATGATATTTCTTTGGCGATCAACCTTCTCCTTTAAAATTTCTTCCCTGCGACGATTTATCGAAATTTGTTCGTATCTTTTGCTGTCTCTTACATCTGCAGCGTTATTCACAAGTCTGTTTGACTTTTTGTTCTTCGAAGGTTGTGGAATTTGTTTAACGTTCGTAGATGAATTACTAAAATTATCAAGTCCATTAAGAGGTGGAAAGAAGGACTGGTTTGCGGATTGGATTTGCATGGATTGATTTATAGACCGAGCAAATGTTGGATTTGATTGTGAATAATATTGGCTCATTTGGTTAAGAAGAGACGATGTAAAAAGAGGGGCTACTAATCCAACGTCTTTAGAACATCCGAGTACTTCAATTTCGTAATTTTTGAATTCGCATTTGGCCAAAGATTCAAACATATTTTTATTGAATCCAGGATCTCTGCTGACTAAATGCAGCATCATCAATGGTAGAATTGGTAAATAATTTGATTCTAGATTAGGATGATACATTTCGAAAATTTGCAATATCCTCTCGATCGAATTGTCCGCTACGTTTCCTTCTTCTGTCCAAAATTGAAGCAGCTTCTTTTTCAGACATTCGTTAGTATCGAGCAGACCCATTAGTAGAATTTGCCTGCTCAATTCTTTCAGCTTCTTCACCGTAATATCATCATCGATGTTATTGCTGTACTTTCTGTGCACAGCTATAAAAATATTCATTACTATTTCCCTCTGTTCTATACAAGCGTCTTTCGAATATGAGGCTATTAGCTCAGCAAATGTCAAATAGTTGGACGGCTCTAAAATGTTTAATAATTTTTCGATTATTTTCAAAGCCACAATCTGGCATTCGGGAATCTTGTTCATTAGTATATCTCGAAGTTTTATGTATTCTAAATCGGAGGTAATTTTTGTCTCTGTAAAGTTTGGTACAGCCGATAAAAATAGTTCCAAATATTTTGATTTGTTAACGTTGTCAAGTTTGGAAAAATCGATTTTTAATTGATTGAAACAGCGATTAATAATGTTGGGATAAAATTTATGTATTTCGTGGATATATTTTATATATTTGTTGCGATTTTTCAGTGATTTAGCAACTACTGAATTTTCGATCTTACTGATCAATTTTTTTGTTTCACTGTCGTTTTTGGATTCTAAATATTTCAGAATTAGTCCAAATGCGTCACACACGTACAAAACAATTTCTTCATCTAGATTGTCAAATAAATTCACTAAGTAATCCAAGACTCCAGGTATCGATACTAACGATTCTTCCTTGTTATTCGAAAGAAAGGTGAGGATCATGCAAACTTTAAATTTTATAAATTTGTCTGAAATTTGAAGAATTCCTTTAGGTACTTCCAAACATGAATGCCAAACTTCGACAAGCATGTTGATAATTTCAACATTGTCTTTGTATATATGTCTGTGTTTGCTACCTCCATGTTTAATCAACTTTTCCAATAATTTCTGTGCCAATTGTTTCTCTTTATTTTCTGTTGGAATAATTATACTGTGCCATTCGATCAGCATGACCAGGATATCTTTAATGACATAATTAATACGTTGATACTTTAGGAAATGTAAATTGAGGAATTTTAAAATAGGAGTGAGAAAAAATTTTGCATATGATTTAAAAGCCATCTGTAGATTGACTACGACTTTAATCATGAATAATTTCACGTTGTAATCAGTTTCTAAATTCAGAGAATTGTAAAATTGTTTCATCCATTCTGGCATTGTTGAATTTTCAATATCGTTTTCAAAATTGAATATATTTCTTGACACCATATGCGTTACAAGTCCACAAATTGGAGCCATACATTCATGATTATTAAGATCGTCGGATTCAAAAGTCAAAGCGATCATTTCTTCAGTGTAAATAATTTCTCCGATCGATTGAGAACTCAAGTTAGATTCGTACGAATCCAAACGACGTAAATCTTTGTTTAACGTTGATGCATCAAGATTGTAACTTTCCACACGCATATAATTGTGAGCTTGCTTCAGTGCAGGTTGTTTCCTAATGTTAATTAGTTTTTTGCACTCTTTAGGCATTTCTTTAAAATCTTGTGTAAAATCATATCTCCTATTCGTATCGATTATATTTTTCCATATAATTTGATCTTTCGATCTGTTCTCAGCAAATGGTAAAACGTAAAAATGCTCTTCGGATTTTAAACTTACGATAGCTATTGAACAGTTATATGCTGCGCAATGTAAAAGCCGCATTACCTCCGCTAATTCAATATTTTTAGATTTCAATTTTCTGACATTTAAGACATTCTGTATTAATTCTTGAAATAATTCTTTTCCTGATTCTATCGTTGCGATAGCATTTTTAACAATTTTACTATCACTACTGGTTATCTTTTCCAACGGAACTTTGGCAAACATAATCTCAAGCAAATTATAACCACCAATCTTAGAGACTATCAAATTCTGTAAATCCAATTCACTTTCGAACAGATCTTTCGATACAATCTTATAGATTTCTCGTATGTTAAGTTCAAAAAAATTTTCAATAGCTTTCGCATTGCAGAAGTGAATGCATTCGAGAAGTAGCTTGTTTAATATGGCTAATCTTTCTTTTACATTTTCTGTATTCATAAAATATCTGTACAGAATGCCCAAAGATGTTTGCGAATCATTAGTGTTGATTTCTTTGAAATAAGCAGTCAGATATTTAGTCGAAACATCGTTCCAAAGACATTCAACATTGCCAATGGTCAGGTTTATTACACAATCAAAAACCGTTATCGATTTCAATGTTGATAAATGTCGAGATATCGTTTCGAAAGATGAAATAACGGTAGAATATTTCAGAGTACCTTTTACAAGATCGTTGATGTTCTTTGGATAGTAATCCGATTTTAATTTACGCAAACTATCATTTATTCCTTCTCTTTTCTTTACAGTTTCGTCCACACTTAATGGTAAGAAACTGTTCAGTATACGTGTTTTGTATTCCAAATCTAACGAGCCCGAAAGCTCTTCCATTATCCATAAATATAATTCATTTTGTTCGTTGCAAATTATTGATGGATTTTGAGAAAGTTGTACCAAAAGTGAATATAAGTTAATCACTCTTTCTTTTCGTTTTTCAGAATGACTTATGAAGCTAAGAAAATTTGAGAATCTCTTTACGAATTCTGTTTCCAATACTGACAAGTAATCTTTAGAGCTTTTCTCATTTCTTTTAACATACAGAAGCAAGTCTTCTAATATTATCAGTACAGTATCGAACTTATCTTCCAACAAATCGATTAGCAATGTATCCATACTTTTGCTTATGTTTTTTAATAGATTGCGAAAAACTGTTACTCCAAATAGATTTATGAAGTACTCTCCGTGGTATATGATTGTCGAATCTTCAAGAGTTAATTCAGTTTTTGTTTCCACAATATTCACCAAAGTTCTCACCATGTTCTCCTGCAAAGTGATAAGAGAATGGTAAATATATAAACTAATTGCAACCTTTTTTTTTTGTGTTACTGCGATGGACAAACGTTACATTCTTTCGAAGCTGATCGCAAAGAACTTTCGTGTGAATGACTATACACATTACGTACATCGAATCTTAGGAATAAGAATTCCAGTAAGTTTTCCAAGTATTCCCTTTCGCTAGATTCCAATTCCACAGAGACCACCTCACCATCCTTTTCTCTTTTCAATGAATTGAAGATTTCCAATACTTTATTAGCCGAATCATGATCATTGCAAAGAGGCTTCTGAAAAGATGAATGAAAGAATGACCGTGACTATCATTATAAATTACGAATTTGATACAGACCTCGTACAATTTATCAAATTGATGAAACGTTGTCAATGTAGTTAATCCATTTAAATAATTTTTCAACGCAAAACTCGCGTTGTTTAAAAATATTGTATTCAAATTGAAGCAATCTTTGTATTTACTTTCAATTGCTTTTGCAATTGAATGTTTTAGTCCTGAAAGCTTTTTATCATCCAAATTCTGTATCAATGTATCTAATAGTTGTATTACTCTGGACGGAAAGGCTTCGATTATTTCTAAATTTTGCAAGCAAAAACCAGTAACTTCCGGTTCAAAAATACATTTGGTCATTAGCGAGTACAACTCGTCAGTCCAGAAAAACGAAGGTATATAAGATGACGAATTTCTTCCAGTATGAACCTCCTGCCAATGTAAACATTTTTGAATTATGCAAAAAAATAATCAGTATTCGTAAATTATAATCCAGATTAAATTTGTCAATTTTGAAAATATCGACAGCACGAATTAGGACTCACCAATTTATCAATTAGTATTTTCATGAAGTCAAATATCTTTGAAATAGTCTCGCATTTTAATACACAGAGCTCTTGGTACTGCTTAGTAAATTCTAACAATTTTTCATTTCTTTCTATATTCAGATTGACGAAATGAATAAAATTGATGATGCAATTAAAGATCATATCTTTGTCCACGTTTTTGACCGTAAATAATAAGTCCAAGCTCATCAGGTTTTCATCAAGAATCCAAATATAACAATCCAAAGTTCTCAAAAGTGGTTTCATAGCTTCTACAGATAAGCTTTTCATCTTTGGAGACAAATCTTTCAGTATAATTTTGTTCAAGTTCCGAACACCATTGCGATTCACATACTCTGAAAAGACATCTTGAACGGAGCCAAAAACGGGATTTACATGGTTAGATATCACTCTAAGAAGCTCCATGCTCTTTGATCTGCAATTTCGATCCAAAGATCCACATTGTACTAAGAGCCAATTTGCAGCATCCTGGAGCAAAGTCCCTTTAAACTCAGCCGGTTTTCGACGTCGTGAACTCTGCTTGTTCAAAATTTCATATTTATTATCAACAATCCATTCGATGTGTTTGAGGGACTTGAGGATCTGCGCGCTGTTAGATCCGTCCAAACTTTTGATAAAACAAACCAGTAATTCGAAGCAAAATATATCTATCAGTACATCACTTCCACGTAATATTGTATAGAGGTAATTGAATGCGACTGCAGCTCCGACCCTCTTTCGGACAGATGGATGCACTGCGAGATTAGTTATTTTGCTTATGATAGCTGCTGCGTTTGTTAATTCAGGATCTGTCGATTGCTCGATTGACCATTTGACAAATTCGGCTAAACAAACACCAGAAAAGTCACTGAGTGCCATATTTGATTCATAAGTTAATGAGTCAAATAGTATTTCAATCAGACAATCAGTCTCTGATGATTTAAACATTGTGCTTGAGCTATACCAATGAGTAAACTGTATCATCAAGGGGTAGAATAACTGATTTACAACTTGATCCGAATCTGATCCAAGTCTCAATACGGCTGGGCATATCTTTTTGAACACGGGCAGTAGGTGGTTTGGATTTGATACCAAAAGCTGCTTTCTTCCAAGCATTATGATGCTAATTGTATGTAACACTTCACAGGCTGCAACTCTGGTACGTCTATCGGTAGAGTTTAATGCCAATTCGATAGTTCTGAGTAAAATTGTATCAAGATAAATATCGGGCTTGATATCTTTGTATAACAAAGTATATTTGAGCAAGTCTTTATCGTCAGTTAAAACTGCACTATTATGTGACTGACTGTGATCTGTAAAGTTGAAAATAATCTCCGAGTTAAGAGATCCAAAAAATATTAATATTTTTCTCTGAAATTCTTGCAGCGTTTTTTTATCGTCAGTAAGAACAATATTTTTAATGACTTTTCTTTCGTTAGGTATTGTCAACTCTACAGCAGTCTCATTGCTTTGTAAAAAAGATTCCAAGCTGGGAACTACCTCGATTAAAAACTTCTTCGTTCGTTCTTCTTCGATTTTTTTCGTCCATTTTTCCATCGCGTTTAGGGCAGATTGAGCAAGGCTAAAGTTACTCTGACCGAGGGAGAAGGCTGTTTTGAATGTAGAAACCAGTTCGTTTAATAAATTTTCGGCGATAGAAGCTGGCATTTCGAAAATCATACTTAAACAAGAGGCTTGTAATTCTCCAGAAAAACTTGATGATCTGTCAATACTGTCCAACAGATAATGAGACAAAAATCTTAGTGTATCGTTCAGTAGCCTTTGTTCACCTTGATCAGATGATAAATTGTACAGTTTGAGTACGACGTGTATTAGTTTATAAAATCCTGATATCAAAGGATTCTTATTAGATTTTCTTATCATCTCGCAAAGGAACCAATTCATTTTTGATTTAACGAAGGCTGATTGTAATTCTTCGTGAATAGTTACGACTAGATCAACCAAATTTACGAACACTCTAAAATCTGTATGATTTACAGCCACAGGTATATCAAAGGCTTTACTATCACTTGACGTATCGATAGTTGTAATATTCAAATTCAATCTGTTGATCAATTTGACGCAAGTTTCGATAATATTTTCGAATATTATTAATGAGATTTTTGGATTTCTGATAGTACATATGACGTTATCCGGACAGAGCAGCGATTGCCATAATGAGAGATAGTTTTTATAGCATATTGGACGTTCGTCAAGGTTTTCCAGTTCTCGTTCTCTCTCTGCATCGACGAATAACGTGTGCGAACAACTCCATATTATTCCTTCGTATACTAGAAAATAATCATTGAATATAATTATCGACATATTCAATTTTGGAGTTAAGAATTTTTTGAAGAAATGTGATCACCTAATTGTTGAATAAATTCTCCATACAATTGTCTACTGCAAGTTTGACTAATATTCTGAATGGTTTCCATCAATGAAGTCACTACCAATGAATGGCTAGTGACTGGTAAGTCGGGAAATCGTTTAATCAAGATTAAAGATAGTGTTGAGAGTGTAGATAGTTGATCCATCGACAAATTGGATAATTGCGTGACTATCTGCGACAACGTGATCTGATAATATGCGATATTTTCTAAAAAAATTCTCGTCTTAATGTTGCTGTAAATAATGTACAGTAGTGATAAAAAAATTTCATGATGGAATCTGTGATCTAATATTTGATTAGGGTATCCCACTTACCTTGGGTACATGACGAAGGTTCTTTCCGCGATTAAAGTGAACATGCTTGAGACGTCATTTTCAGTTTGATAATTTTTACAAGGACCTGCCATGTGACCAAAGCCATAAATACTTAATTGCAAAGTCGTAGGATTTATTTTTTCTGTTGAAAAATCGTCGTGAAAGCGCTTCATTAAATCCTGAAAGTAGACATACGGATGAAAAATTGATTTGTAGAGAATAGTCATTATTGATTTATAGAAAAATGAGATCCATGTGACACATCTTCGAGATTTAGAAACTAAGAAGATGCCAAAGTTGAAGACTTACAATTTCGAGAAAGTATTTAATTCTCGTAATAATAAATCAAATCATCAATAATCGTGAAAATTTATTTACCTGAAATATTTTTCGGCTACTGTTGGTATTCGTACTTTTTAATATCGTTCCCATTGTTTTATAGTAAACGGTGCATGCATTGAACGCAACCTTTCTACTCTCAAGATCTGGCAAATTGGTCCATTCCAATAAAATTTCGGGCCAAAATAAAGCATCATCGAGAGCATCAGCGTAAATATAATCGGTAAATAAAGTCATATGACTTCCAAGTAGCGTGATGGCTTCTGTAATACCGATAAAAATAATTATTTATATGTCAATCTTAATTATGGGGATTCTCGAACTCACTAGTTTAGATTTTTTTTGTTTGTGAATTTGGCAAATAAAAAGAAAATATTGACTTTGAAGAAAACTCCCAAAATTTTTCACACTGATTTTACTTCGAATGCTTCAGAGTTTTTTGTTCTAAGGATATTCATTCTTTCTAGCCAATTTTTTATATTTGATATTTTTTGTCTTGATTTATCCAGAAATATCCGATAGTGAGTTATTGGTTGGACAATTTTGAACAATCGGATAATAAAAGTTACGTATAATACATAGGCTGACCTCGACTGACGTATTTGAACTTTTGCCTAAGATCAATTCTGCTGAGTTGTTTTATACATTGATAGACTTGCTTATAATATTCAGAAGTTCCATCGGTATTTCGTGAAGAAAAATTTGTCAATAATTGGTTCAAAACTTTGAGATAAATCTGCAGTTCTTTTTTCTGTAAATCCTTTCTTTTCTTGGCACTCTGAAACTGTAAAACTTTTTAGAGTTAAAGATATGAATCAATTACAGTATATGTATTTTCGGACTGTCATATACCTATAAGCAATTAAGTGCTTACAATTTCATCAAAGTCATTCACCAGTCTTTCAAAAATTGTGTTAAAATTTGAGGAAGATATGGACTTGGGGTGATATTTTGCTACAGATCCCAAGGCTTCGAAAAATTTTGCTCTGTCTGAAAATAAAGGATTTTTTACTCATTGAATTTCACAAGAAAAAAAAAACTAAAACACTGCATACTCAGATTCAAGTAATGACAGAGCTTGCATACATCGCGTGACTAGCACCATAGAATCGAAAGCCCCAAAAATGTTCAATTCTTAATGCCAAAAAGACATATAATTTTTATTTGTGTTCTCATTTGTTTAGAAAATAATTATAGAATAGATAAACAATATAGAATCAAAAAACTGAAATATTATAATCGAAGGCTTTCCTAGTATCTTTAATTTTTGGAAAATTCCAAAATTTTTAAGCATTACCAAAGGGTTGCATAATGTTGCTCTACGACCTTAAGGTATTCGTGATGCGATATGATTCGAATGTTCTTCTCACCATTATCGTTGCAAACGTGAAGCTTGTCAACGAATTCTTGGACTGTTTTATCTAATCTCAACTCTCTGCTGTAAGGGCACAGTTCTAGAAGGCTTTCAAAACAATGAACTGCAGCAGCCTTCGCATTTTGCGAACATTTTGTGATAATTGCAGATTGACAAACGTTCTGTATCAAAGAGCAGAAATTAATTGATATTAATATGTACAGAGATATGTTTTTTTATTTGCATGTATCCAGCCAGGGAAATGACAAAGTTAATTACTTTTTTAAAATTTTCACCTTTATTCCATTCACGTACTGATTCAGCAAACAAAAAAATTCCTTTACAATGAAGTTCAGAAGGTTGAATCCGCAAGCAATTGATAATTGCATATCTACGCCAGAAGCATCCTTAAGAAAATGTAACAATCCTGTCTGATCATCGAGCAAAACGGAAAGTACCAGGTCTAGAAATACAAAAAAAATGTTTACAGTTCAAACCAAAATATACAAATTTAAATCATTCCAATCAGAACATGAACATTCTATCTTACATGATAAATAAAACATCATACATAAGTCTCTTTATAACTTGTAATCAGATTTCGGAGGTAAATTTGTAGCTTATCTAAACTGATTGGCTAATGACGATGTACAAAAATTATGTCTACTATACTTTGTCCACGTATTATCCTATTCGTTATCTATTAAAAACAATGATCAATCCATAACGTCCATACAGAATGAGTTTTATTAAAGTTCCGGCCTCAGTTGCTATGAAAACATGATTTATAGGAAAATAAAATGTAGGATCCCGTGAAATTTGGATCCACATGACCCAGACATGCATAGTGTGAAAGATACGTTTGTTTTATTAGCCCCCAGTCATTCAATCAGCCGAAAAATTGCATTTTAGCATAGCTAATCCACGCCCATTTTGGATCTTTGATAAGACTCTCCCTGTATAATGTTCGCAATTGTAATTAAATTCCTTATGACCGCTTGGGGCAGTGTATACGGTGAAGTGTGCCTGCGTTATCATGATGTTTATATCAAGCCTAGAATGATCTATAGGTGATTAATGAAAGAGAATATATTGATTTTCAAAATCAATAAATTAATAATATTATCAAAACTGAGATAACGTCCGAGTCGACGCATTAGATCTGGCCATATTCAGTAAATATCCTATTGGTGGTAATTTTACAATCTCAGACACTGGCAGTTGAGTTGAGGAGTCGAAGTTACATGGTGCGTGTCGCGAAGCAGTTAATTGTAAGCATATTAGTAAATATAAATGGAAAAGTGGACTAGGAGGAATCAGTGAAAAGGTGAACAGGAAATTACACCAAGTGATAATAATAAAATGAGAAGATCACCGCTAAATCCACTGCAATTCGAACATGAAGAGAGTGTTGAAAATGCATTTGAACAAGCTTTAAACTATGTAAGGGAACAGAGTATCATGGAATTTGCTGATCTCGACAAGCACACAGATAATATTAGTAGAAAGCAAATCATTCTACTCGATCTTGAAACGTCAGGTTTCGGTAGAAATTGCGAAATTTTGCAAATTGCTGCTAAATGTGGAACCAAAAATTTCGAAACCTACATAAATCCAACCAAGCAAATCCATATCCGTGCCTCTCAGGTCAATGGTCTAACGAATTTCGATGGGGTTCTCAAGTACAATGGGAAATCAGTGGCATCTGTTCCTCTCATAAATGCAATGAGAAATCTCCATGCTTGGTTGACATCGTTTGACAAAAAATGTTACATCGCTACCCACAATCTCAGTTTTGACGGTCCAAGGCTGCATGATGCAATCACCATTTCCAATCTACGTAATGAGTTTTCTCAAGTTATTGATGGTTTTATAGACACATTAGGTGTGATCAGAAAGCACACTGAGCGAAAGAAGAAGGGTCAATGTACTCTTACAGGTTTAGCCAAATGGCTGGGTATCCCGAGTGATGGTGCACATGGTGCACTGCGCGATGTTGAAATCTTGGATGCAATACTTCAAAAAGCTAAAATAACCCAGGAAAAACTTATTGATTGTGCTAAGCCTTACTCCGAGCAAACCGACAAGTGGGAGAACGATAAATACGTGAAAGGAATCCTCCCAAGTTTGGATCGATTAAAAGGTGTGGTGGGAGAACCTATTCGGAAAAAGATGGCAGTGGCTTCGATAACCATTGAGGATTTACAAGAGGTTTATGCAGAATCTGGACAACGTGGTATTTCAGAGTTACTAGGTGATAAAGTGGATGGAAAACCAATAGTCACAAATCGCACGGATACAATACTGAAGATTGTCAATTGGATAGAAATGTCCACAAGCGATAATTCGGGAGATTTTATGGAAGGTTTTTTGGAGTGAAAGTACAATTAATTTTATATTATCTATTAAACTTACGATTTTTATTTCTAATAAACAAATTTATGTTAATCTTGTATAACATCTTATGTCATACGAAATTAAAACGATGTTAAATTTAACTCTCTTTTCCTTTTGTTTGTCCCCGCTGTAGTATTGGGGAATCGAGTATTTTGGATGTTAAGTATAATGTTTAAAATAAACTTATGGAAATGTTGCCTCAAAGACACCTGTTTACCAAATTCTGAATAATTGAGATACAAGTAGCCGCAAGATATAGATCGCTGTGTGTATGTGGACTCCACATTTTTGTACGAATTTTAAATATAGATAAGAGATATATACAATTTGGCATTGGCTTCTGAGAACTCATGTAAAATCACGTTTCGTTTCAAATAAGTCGTTAACTACATTTAATCAACCAATTTTTGTCTCTGGATTAACGATTATGGTAATCAACAAGTCTGCGAATTTTATTTCTCCTTACAAATTTCTAAACCAGTTTCGTCTAAAAATATAATCGAATTTTTCAAATTTCGCATGTCGTCGTAACATACTCGGTTGTTTTTGTTGAAAGTGATCAACAAATTCACGAAATTATTAAGAATATATATTATTAGTACCAATTGATGATTATTGAAGATTAAGGCTTGTGCTTACTTACCAATATCACTCGTTGATAAATTTTGAAAATACGATCGTCCATTTTTCAATATCCCCGATAGATCACGATCTCTTTTTTCATTTTTCCACCTCCTGAACAACTCCATAAAACTTTCAAAAGATTCCATTTTCAATACCGTAGAAGCTCCTCGTTGCTATTCCACTGGTTGCAAACTTTGCACAAAATAATTCTAAAATATAAAATTAAACATTGTTTGCACAGTTCAAAAACTGTATAGTCTCTTTTTTATGATTTGAGCGTCAGGTTTAAACTAAATAAAACAAAAAAATTTAACTTTTCCATTATCGACCATTTTCAAATTCTATCGTTTTTCCGATCTTTTGTTATCAATAAACGATTTTGTATCACTTGATAAAATAAACAGGATAAATTAGTTTATCACCAATTATATCCATATCCGTTTCTTCGGATTTAATCACATTTACACAGATAATGTACTACACAATTTAAAAACATTTATTATACGCATGCTCATTGCGAATTAAATTTTTCGCCCAAGATAGTGCGACAAACGTGAAGAGAAGCTCAGAATAAGACCGGCCCTAAGACTGGTCTCAGTCGTCTTTAATTTTCACATATAATATATGAATTACATAACTCATGGTAGATACGAAAATAATTTTAGGATTAATTTACAGTTGTAATTAGACACGCCTGGCTAGCTATTCGACGACTGTAGTTTGATCGTGGCAAGATGAGATAAGCTACTATAGCGATGGCCACAGAGTAGTATCAGTCGTACATATACCGCCGATTCGCTATAGCGGGGCAGCACTTAGCAGGCACTCCAGAAAGGCAGCGATAGTGGCCGTACTAGATGGTCCAATTTTTTAAAAACTTGTCTACGTGCATCGAATCGGACAGATTACTCATTGAGCAAACAAAAATTTGATATTATTGTGTTGACTATTGAATCCTACGTGTATTTGCACATGAATCACATGGAGTCATTTTGATGATGAAGTGATTAACTGTATGAAGTTCGACAAACGTCTATATTTATATTTATGAAATAGATTCTTTTCCATTCCATAGAAGACTGAGAAGAAAAATTTCATGATAATATACTCCCGTAGATACAGAATATAAGATAAAAGCCCGAGTGCTCAAAGTGTGAGCATCATATGTCATTCATGGTAGGTCTTTTAACATATTTATATGAATGTTGTTAGATGAATGATAACTTGATTAGCTTTTGACTCTACATCTGCAGGTAAATCGGTATTGTTCGTCTCAGCTCCTATATCTGCATTTGGGATCACTGCAGGTCCTTGCCAACGTTGTGATGAAATAGAAATTTAGATAAGTGCCCTAATGGTTGAGGGCAAAGTCAATGTAATTCATTTATTTCGACAGGAATATATAAGTCGACTATTGGTTAAATTGAAAATAATTATTCACTAATCACTATGATATGAATATGCGTCAGTCAAGTTATTCGAAGGATCCGCAATGGGCTAGAGAAGTCTCTTCAAAGCGCATAGCGTGGTAAGTTCATGATGCGTAAAAAATCTAGGCTTTCCATTCGCAAATCCGTAAACTATTCTTTCTGATCAATCCGAAATTGGAGTCGTATTAGCAACAGGAACGCTTGCCGTTTGCGTAGAATTAATGAAGCTCTCCAAGGATTCCAACTCCAGGGATTCATCGTCATTATACTCCGTACTTGTACCTGCAGCTGTAAAGTACTTCAGACTGAAATTGAAATGTCAGGTGAATAAATAATTTGAATTTTTTGATTTTTTTTTCGTTTTCTGGTGATGTAACGTTTTCATAATAAAATCGAGATATTATTAAATTCAATATGATAAATGAGTAATTAATTATTCATACGTTGGATATCGAGACACATGATTCTGCGTGCAGACACTGCCAGCTGTTTCACAGTCTACAGCAGCAATCCGCACCTGACCTCCCTCGATTCCATTTATCTTCATGGCAAGCTGTGCCCAGGTAGGTGCTAATTGCCGAGAATATCTGCACCTGAAGAATAGTACCGTATTAATAAAAACAAAGAATTGGTTTAAATATGTTATTTCTGATAATTTGCATCATTGATTAAAAAACAATTTTCTCCTCTTTCGTTTATTCTTTTTTATTTCAATCTTGTAACAGTTGGAAGACGAAGTACCATGGCATGTAAAACATCACGAAGTTATCGTTCTTTGCTATTTCTATCGGAAATGTTTCATTAGTGTATTCAAAAACGTGGACTGGATGACTTTCATCTGAGACTACCATTACAGATGCGAAAAGTAATACACAGAATATTGTGCGTTTGCGAAACATGGTGAGAACACTTCCTCACGTTATACAATTCAATTGCAGAATTATTAAACGTTGTCCAATTTTTTATCCGTAAGAAAAAATTGACTCGCGTAACGAAGCAGATTTGCAACCACTTTTTAGAATTATTTCGTGATATTCTAAAAAAGAATAACTACCATACTTCCGAGACTGTTCCAAAAACACATATGACGAATTACGCGAATGAGTTTCACTCCGTGGGTATCCACTACTGCACGATTCACGCGTTGAATGATTAATGAATATGTAAGACAGATGGCCCGATGACCTTTTTGTATCAGAATAAATTTTATCGATTTCTAAATAATTCGTACGAGCTGAATGTAGAAAAAATCATATCACTATGTCAATTTGTTATTTCTATTACATTCATGTAAAACATGGATGTCCACAGTATCTAATCACGTGACTGATACGATACGTGTATGTATGAGCATGTAATTCATTTATTCATAATAATACATAATATATAAAATAATTATTCATCATCAACATATTTAGAAAAATTAAGTAATCCGGAGGATACGTGTAGGTAGATCAGAGAATTTCCTTGAAGTTGCGATGCAAAGCGCGTAGTAGGTTCGTGCGAAAAAATATGGGCCTTTTATTCGCTAATCCATAAAACTATTGGTTATCAATTTTCATCAATCGCAGGTAGAGTCGTACTAATGACAGAAGCGTTCGCCGTTTTCTGCTTAACGAATCTCATCAGGGATGATAAATTCCAAGATCCCGAGAATTCGGTGCCTGTCTCCGTACCAGCAAGGAAGAACCTTATACTGAAAATAAATCCGTTAATATACGAGAGGATCTTTTTAATATTGAAGATTTTCATAAAACTGTTCCTAATAAAATATCACAAGAAGGGTAGCAGCGTTCTCCCTTCGATGGACTGAGATATTTCGATTATTTTTTCTGGTGATGTTAGACGGATGGATGGTTGGAAGGTTGACGTCTTCCCAATAAAATTGCGAGAATTTCAATTGTAACATGATAAATGAATAGTCAAAGTAGTTATACGTTGGGTATCTACGGATATTATTCTGCTTGCAGATTGGCCAAGCTGCGTCACAGTCTACTTTGGCAATTCGCACTTGACCTCCCTCGATTTCGTTTATCTCAGTAGCAATTTGTTCCCACATAGGTGATATTTTTTGTGAAAACTTGCACCTGAAAAATAATAAATTATGAGTAAATCGAATGATTAAAATTTGTTATTTCAAATAATTCTCAGAGAATGACGAAAAATTGATTTAGTTTTCTCTATTTTATTCATTTTTCCATCTATTACCATGTCGTGTAAAACATCACGAAGTGATCTTTCTTCGCCATTTCAATGGGAAATGTTTCGTTTGTGTATTCGACTGCGTGGAGTGAATGACTGTCATCCGCGAGAACCATTTGAGTTGCCAGAAGAATCCCGAAGAATATCACGAGCTTGTTAAACATAGTGAAAACACTTCTTTACGTAACCCTATTATAGAATAATGAGACGTGTGTTCACTTTGTTATATCTATGAAAATTAGTGCAAGTTATTGAATAAATCAAGTATATTGTGCGCAGAATGAAATTACAGGACGTCAATTTGATTATTTTACTATCGCTCTTGGACTCGAGTATAAATCTGTAACTGACTTGCGTAGAAATTGGTCTTAAACTGAATCCTGAAATATGAGAGGGGATTAGGTAAAATAATCGAAAAACCGGTATTTGAATTATGGAATACTCATTGTTTTATACCGGTTCAAATATTATACAGCTGGCAGGAAAATTTTCAGAATCGAAATGCAAATGATGAGTTCTGAAAATAGATTTCACTCATCTGCTTCGAACTGTTTGACTGACTGACGACAGCTAGTCCACTGGATTTTTTTATTTTTTTTTTGATATGAGGCTCAATCTCCTATTTAGATATATCTAATCGTAACTATACCTGAATGAAACGTATGTATTTTTTGCTCAGGACAAGCAGGGTGAGTTCAATACACGTCTGCAGTGTATTTACATGAATATGCGGAAATAAATACGCATGTATTATATATTGTATCTCATTTATCGAAACTTGTGTACAAATGTGTAAATCGCTTATATTGACCGAATTGAAAACATTTTTCATAATTCGGAGACACGTTGAAGCTGAAATAATTTTTTTTGCTTTCTTTTGTTTTTATTTTATCTTTTTCGCTGTGTATTTTCAACAGCTTAGGCAGAACTTTCATACGCGAGTTTATTTTCAGATGCCATATTATTCTATATACTGATCGCCACACTGTATCTGGAGTCTTTATAAGGTAGAGTGTCCTTGGTGAAAAACAAGCCATTAAATCTTTGGCAAAAACCAGTATTTTTTGGGTTTTTCAGAGTTTATGTGAATCAATATTAATAATTGCTCTTCGCTTAATTAAAAATAGGTGGTCAATATCTCTTTTCTCTCTCTCTCAGAACTAGCTAATTGTACAATATATCTAAAGATTAGCAATTTCTTAGTTTGTAATTCTGTTGTACCAAATGCTAATGAAATGATATCACAGGGTCAGTTTTATCTCAATATTCAGACGCGTTTTCGGCAATAAAAATTCAACGTCAATAATTATTTTGTTATTTATAAAATGTAAAGATACTTCAACACAGACTGCTACGCAGTGTGCAGTATTTCCTGAACAAAAAATAGTGTTTTTATCAACTTATATATAATCAAAAGTATCACTTTTATCCCTAAAATGATTTTTTTCCTGAACAGTGTACATCATGAGGAGCATACTCAAATTTATTCAATTTTTTTACGCCCCAAAATCCGGACATATGATTATCCAAAGTTCAGAATATTGTAGAAAATTTAATTATTTAAGTAGCGGTAGTAAAAAAAATATATTAAGCGAATGAAAATAATCAAGATACTAAAAATGTTTTTTCAATGAGGTACTTTCTGAAAAAAAAAACAAAATAAAAAAAAATGGTTTTTGTGGAAATAATTATTTTGTTATCAAAAATTAAATAAACAATTGAAAAATCGAATTTTCGAAAAAGTACACGACATATTCACAATGAAGGAACTTTTTCCGACAGCTTTCATGCAAGTTACTTAATTCGGGAACCTTGCAGTGCATATAAAAGTGTATCTGGCGGCTGAACTACTATGAAGCAACTCGAATTTGAATTTGAAGAAAAAAAACTGATATGACTATTTAGATAACACGTTGTCTTATTTAATCATACTATGATTCTAGAATAGCTGATCCCGCCAGAATTCAAACAGAGTCATGACGTCATGCGAACTTTCAACATGGCGGTTCCCCTACTCAGCGCCGTAAGTGCTACAAGGTTCAGTGAACTTCGCGACGTCGACGAGTCGAGATCATCAGTGTGTGAGGAGCTCCTGTGACAGGCACAGCTCATAAGGATCTGCAAAACGAAGAGAACTTGTGTAACTTATTGACCGACGTGCCTTTTGACAAAGTAAGATTTCTCTCTAGTAGTTGTTTGTGTAAATTATCGCAGGCATATAATCCCTGTGCATCTTTACATAATTTTCCGTTGTCCTGTGTCGAAGGTTGTTTCGCAGTTATATGAGCATATCTTTAATCTTCCTCCGGGACTAACTGCGTGTATGGCTAGAAAATCGAGTAGAAAATACCATGAACAACCATTCACTTCCCGAATCCCGATCATCTATTTCGGTTGCCCAGCGTCGCCGGGTTAATCAACAATTTATTGTTAGGTTATGGTTCGAAAAAGCTGACATCGACGAGAGCACGTTGGACGCGGGTGAGTTTTAAATATAACAGAGTTTCCAATCGCTATTTTAACATCGATAATTATGTTTAGAAAACTACTGCAACTTTGAGATTTTTCAAAGCTTGTTTATCATAAGAAATAGTTTGAAGAAATTCTTCCATTTTTCTGAATCAGATTTATAAAATGTTTGAAATATAATGAAATATCTGAATTTCTTGCTGAATAAATTTTTTGACCAAATTTTACACGTCAGGTACTTCGATACTTACGTTGATCAATCAAAATAAGTAAGAATTCAATTGCTATGAGCAGACTTTGGTCGCAATCGAAGAAATTGTTTATTTTCAAGTACGTTCTATCTGTACCAGCAAATAACTGCGTGAAAATCTGAATTTTCTGTGAACTCTAACCTCTCGTACCTCTTTCGAATATACGTACGGTTACATTTAATAAACTTGTATGTTAGTGAAACAACTTGCAGCAATTGTCAGCCTTTTATACTAATAATAGTTCAACTACCGTCAATTGCACAATATAATCCAAGTTTCTTGTACTTTAACATTATATGCTTTATTGCCAGTTCCGCCACTTACAAAGGTGTGAACCTAATTTGTCAAATTAATTCACGTCTTTCTGGGAAAATATTTTTGTTTCCTAATTTAATCTTTTATTCAATTATTCAACAGCATTATTGTTTAGTGTACAACTGAATGATGCCACCAGACACTTGAGATGCATAAATCCTGCTTGTAAACCTACATTAGCCAGCTGAATCCTGAATTATTGGTCAGCCAGCTCAATGGTAAGCTTTATAATATACCAACCAAAGATCCTATCTAATTGTGTATATTAGCAAAACAATTTATTGCTGTATGTATCTCTAGATGCAACAATGTTTGTTCTTCTATTTGTAATTATCTTCTCATGTTTCAGAATTGAAGAGGGGGAAATGAGATCCGGATTATTGACATGCAGCCATCTATACCACTTGCCCATTTTCCTCAACAGCACCCCAGATACTTTCTTTTGTGGAGAGTTGGAACTTCTCAGATCCGAAGGATGTGGTACAGATGCCATAATAATAATCTTGAAGGTAATATATTGACGTGGTTCTTGTCGCACTTGTATATCTATTACTGTAGGGTAAGTCTCAGAGAGATGAAACGCTTAATTCTTTCAAATACGAATAACTTGTGTCTTTTTAATGACACGAGTGGAGTGCAATTGACAAAAGTAAGAGCCTATATAAATCTCAAGAAAATATATATTAACTTTATTTAGTTTATTGAAATATAGACTTACCTTGCAGTAGGCAAATATTTAACTAACGAGGGTAGGAATTCAGAGGATTGCAAATGAATACAAATGTAGATTACTAAAGATACGATTATGCATCAAATTTATTGTTTTTATTTTTTTAAATGGAATACAATTTCACATTGGTAATAAATAACTTTTGAGTCTCAGGTATTGGTCATAACAATTGATGGGATTGAAAGAGTTAATGATTTTAATATTCAGTGCTTTCGTAATAAGTAACACATTAGAGCTCTTGCTTCTGTTGAAAATTGTTTAAAGTTTATATTAGATGTAAAAACTGTTATAGGATTACAAAATTAATCATAAGAGATAGATTACAATAGATTTGATTATGAACAGCGATAATATTACCGACAAGTCAGATCTATGACAAGAGTTGAAAAATCTTTACTTCCTAGTTGAGAATATCTGCATCAATACATGCTAAGCTAATTTGTCCAATGTACTTTATGTTTATCTTATTTTTATCTTCACAGGCATTGTCCAGCAAGGAAAAGAAGGTTCTGCCCATCTTCGAAAAATCCTCTTCAAAATTCTACAGAACACCAATTCTCACCAGGGACTGGAGCAGTCGAAGCGTCTGGGAAATAGCTAGTAGACAACTTTGCGCTGCAAAGTGTAATGAAAACCAGTATGAGCGTATAATTTATAGCCACGTCTCTAGGTCGTAATATAACAGTCCCTTTGAAATCAATTCAGATAAAATCTCACATCTAATCTAATAATTAATTTAATTCAAAACCTTGAACAGAATTCAAGTTAAACTTGTTGTCCATAATTTTTAGTCACTAGAGTTTGTAACATAGTATTATGCGTGACGAATATTGAAATATGATTTTATTAACCACAAGCTTCTTTATCACAGTACCTGCTGCTTGCTTTGTATAAGATTAAAATTATTAGATATTTGACATCAGAAAATGATTGTACAAATTGCCAAAAGTTGGTGTTCAGAAATAATTTCGCTGGCTTAGGTAGACTAAGATTAAATATAATGGGAGGAACAACACTTTTGTATGATTCAATTTGTTCTCTCGATTAATTATACCTTGGTAATTTCTGAAACAAATATATTGCGGCCCTGTGGTGAATTTAATGATTAATACAAATTATTTGTTGATTCTGTGAGTAGTAATGGATAAACTCGTTATTGTACTGTAGCAGGCGAGTAGTTCATATGGTAATATTATAATCCTGCGACGAAAAGACTTTCAATTTTCCAGAATATATTAGAATTCGTAATAATACATAATAAAAAATATAATTATCGTATTGTAATCCACAGCTGGGTGCTGACTCAAAAGTTGGAACGGTTCTGATTACCTTGGCCAATATTGTTTTCGTATTTATGGAAACTCATTGTATTTATAAAAGAATAGTTCATTGATACTTCGAGGCAAATCTAACATGACTGAATGTGTGAGATTGAAATAATTCAAATAATAGGGCATAATAACTTATACATTTATGATATGAATACATGTGGTAGTACTCCACTACCTTGTAACTATCTGCAATGAATAGAGAGTAGATTTTGTAGTGATCCATGAATTAACAAGCGTCATTACTATATTTAAGCAACAGAATTCTGAAACAGAATTTTTTTATAAGCATTTCGCAAGAATCACCTTTTTTTCTACTCAATTCTACTTTATTAATTCCTATTATTAATCAATAACCGTATTTATTGTTGAAGCATAGATACATTATTACTCATTATCTAAGTTTATATGCATACAATTTGTAAGTGATTCTTAAAAATAAATTGATCAAGTCTCTTATTTGTTTTCTGTCGTACAAGTAATTATAACATCAACTACATTCTTATTGCAGTAAAGTAATAGCTAATATAAAAAAAAAATATTTTTTTAATTTGTACTTTTTTTTAGGTTAGTATTTAGTGGCCAGACTGCTTACAGAGACTGTGCATCTCTGCAGAATACAGTAATATATCGTTAGGTTACTATATAACCATAAATAAATACATAAATAAATATCTGTTGGGAGTATTTATATTGAATCGCGTTGACGCAACCCCCCATGTTAACTGTTTAACGCCACGTGGGCCATTGAAAATTCTACTGCTGGTAGAGGTAGTCAACTTGCGGTCGTTGCTCAGTGCTCTAAAATGGTATCGCCATCTCGCGGTCGAAGTGATGAATCTTTTTCCCGGCAGTTGTGCCAGATACCGACCGTACCGATTAACGGTAAAACTGACCGACCAACGGTAAGACCGGTATCTAGCGCGACTACCGAGAAAAATAATTCATTACTTCGACCGCGAGATGGCGATACCATTTTAGAGCACTGAGCAACGACCGCAAGTTGACTACCTCTACCAGCAGTAGAATTTTCAGTGGCCCACGTGGCGTTAAACAGTTAACATGGGGGGCTGCGTCAACGCGATTCTATATGAATACTCCGAGCAGATATTTATTTATGTATTTATTTACGGTTACATAGTAACCTAACGATAGATTACTGTATTCTACAGAGATGCACAGTATCTGAACGCAGTCCGGCCACTTAATACTAACCTCAAAAAAAGTACAAAATAAAATAAATTTTATTTTGCGGTGTTTTAATGACATTGTTATTGCACATCAATTTTTCTTATGGTATATAATTTTGGATAATTAATTTGTAGATTTTAAATTTGATATTTTTCATATTATAATAATGATAATAATCTTTATTCAAGTGCATATGTATGTATGTATGTATGTATATACATTTTTAAAATAGTTGCATTAGGTAGTATATTATTGTAGTATGTGATATAAATGTGATTCATATGAAAAGATGACACGTATCTCAAGCAGCAAATATAGACACTCGATGATTTATTTTTAAGAAATATTTGGAAGTTGCCGTTTTCCAAATTCTTTCTCCCAACAGCATTCGACCGCACAGGAAAAATCGAGTCTGTATATTTAAGCATTCAAGCATGCATGAATACATGGCTTCATGCACGTTACTATTGCCGTGTCTCAATTCGCACTATTCGGGTCTTGGTCTAGGTCTCGGTCTAGGTCTTACGCCATTGCTCTCTATCAGCAGAGCGTGCTCTGGTGTTCTTTCGCCGTACTACGAATGAAAATGAAACGCGGGCCACTTGTTACAATTTCGTAGTTCATGGCACAAACAAACGCGCGATCTTTTGTTACATAATTGTTCTTTATTGTCATTACATTTCACCCTTGAGCTGTACAGCTTTAGTCTGAAACATTTCTGTTGGAAATGCATTGCTTACAAGTTATTTGGGTTTGCCAATTCAAACGGACTACCTGGTATACACGTTACGAATCAAAAGATCGCGCGTTTGTTTGTGCCATGAACTACGAAATTGTAACAAGTGGCCCGCGTTTCATTTTCATTCGTAGTACGGCGAAAGAACACCAGAGCACGCTCTGCTGATAGAGAGCAATGGCGTAAGACCTAGACCGAGACCTAGACCGAGACCCGAATAGTGCGAATTGAGACACGGCAAACGTCTTTATGTATATAACAGGAATGTAGTACGGGTTGCCTGCAACATGGTGCACGTAGTTGTCACGTCTATCCTAGATGGCGCTACCATCTTTCACTCCGTGAACCAATTTCGGGCGGCAATTTGTTTGAATTCTCCGCATCGTAACGTTTATCAATTAATTATCCTCGTAAGATGTTTGAATAAAGTTTCATTCCCCGATATTAACGATTCCGCAGTTGATTAAGCGCATTATCCTAACATTGAGAATCTATAATACGTAGCTATATAAAGATTAATGAGAACTTAAATGAGTTTGAAAGTAGATAAGCTATAAGCCACGGCTGCATTAAACTTTATTCTAGGATAAAAATTAATATTATACTTACGTAGGATTTATATTCACAAGCTCAGGGCATCAGAAGATGAAATAATAATATTAATAATAGATATACTTTTTTGTCAAGCTATAAGCAAGATTTCTGTAATGAATAAATATGGAAATAACGAATGTATACAATGAGTACAGTTTTATCATGATGTTTCAACTGAGAATGTAAATAATAATATAGATGTCATGTTGTATGTCAGTATAGGTAAATTCGACGCGATAACAAAACAGTACTTCAAACAAAAATCACGCGTTACTCTATATGTATATACGCATTGCGTAGCGTGCATTTCGCAGTGATATTCAGCAAAAAGAACAACAGCAAAAGGACAATCGAACCACTGGTGCGATTGCCAGACAAAAATTAAGAGAAAAATCTCTGTCCAACAAAATGTTGTTTATACTATAGGAATTTGTACAGCAGTAAGCAAATGAAGACATTGTTAATAATTAGCGATGCGTATATACATATTTATTTATAAGAAATAATTAAAAATTGTACAAAACATGATATAACGTTGACAATGGGAAATATTGTATTGTATTACATTTTGCCGTTATCGCTCGAACTTTTGATATTAGGAAAGGTTTGAATCAATCCAGTCGAGTCCATTGACCCAACTGGATTGATTCAAACCTTTCATAATAGAAATATTGTATTGATACCTGCAGCAATAAATTCCCAGATATATTTATAATCAATTACTCTAATCCTTTCCACTCTCCTCTTCCTGCAACTCTCTATTTCAAGTATTGAAGGTAAGTGAATCTCAATAATCGTAAGAAGACGTGGCGTAATTTCCAGAATTTTTAAATCGCAAAATTTGTGTGCGCCTAATGCCATGTAAGAAGAAGTTGGATGTCACGGATGGCATGCGGGTTGCATATAACACGGCACTTGATTTTTCCCACCAAAAATTTCAGCACACCTCCTCGGGTCAGATGTTCTCCTGATACCAGGAGCAATTTTTCGACTTAAAATTTCAAAAACTCTAAATTTCGTAAGCGAATGAGAGATGCAGAGAGACACATCTATACGAATGCATGCCTGCTGAGACATATGCTCCTGATTTTTCCCGCCAAAAATTTCAGCACACCTCCTCGGGTCAGATGTTCTCCTGATACCAGGAGCAATTTTTCGACTTAAAATTCCAAAAACTCTAAATTTCTTAAGCGAATGAGACATGCACAGAGACACATATATACAAATGCATGCTTGCTTAGACATAGGCTCCAGATTTTTCCCGCCAAAAATTTCAGCACACCTCCTCGGGTCAGATGTTCTCCTGATACCAGGAGCAATTTTTCGACTTAAAATTTCAAAAACTCTAAATTTCGTAAGCGAATGAGAGATGCAGAGAGACACATCTATACGAATGCATGCCTGCTGAGACATATGCTCCTGATTTTTCCCGCCAAAAATTTCAGCACACCTCCTCGGGTCAGATGTTCTCCTGATACCAGGAGCAATTTTTCGACTTAAAATTTCAAAAACTCTAAATTTCGTAAGCGAATGAGAGATGCAGAGAGACACATCTATACGAATGCATGCCTGCTGAGACATATGCTCCTGATTTTTCCCGCCAAAAATTTCAGCACACCTCCTCGGGTCAGATGTTCTCCTGATACCAGGAGCAATTTTTCGACTTAAAATTCCAAAAACTCTAAATTTCTTAAGCGAATGAGACATGCACAGAGACACATATATACAAATGCATGCTTGCTTAGACATAGGCTCCAGATTTTTCCCGCCAAAAATTTCAGCACACCTCCTCGGGTCAGATGTTCTCCTGATACCAGGAGCAATTTTTCGACTTAAAATTTCAAAAACTCTAAATTTCGTAAGCGAATGAGAGATGCAGAGAGACACATCTATACGAATGCATGCCTGCTGAGACATATGCTCCTGATTTTTCCCGCCAAAAATTTCAGCACACCTCCTCGGGTCAGATGTTCTCCTGATACCAGGAGCAATTTTTCGACTTAAAATTTCAAAAACTCTAAATTTCGTAAGCGAATGAGAGATGCAGAGAGACACATCTATACGAATGCATGCCTGCTGAGACATATGCTCCTGATTTTTCCCGCCAAAAATTTCAGCACACCTCCTCGGGTCAGATGTTCTTCTGATACCAGGAGCAATTTTTTGATTGGGAATCTTAAAAACTCATGACATAAATGTTTTCAAACTGTCCTCGTTATTTTTAAAACTGTCCCTGTGTGCATCATTTCGTGCTGCTCGTATGTCGTTTATGCGATGTCCAAATTGAGATTGCATATCATTAGGCGCGCCTAATTTTTGACTCAAGACTTCTAGAAATCTAAATAACGTATCTTTGATACAGGAAATGAAGTGTGGCAGGAAAGGGAAGGTAAAAAATAAGGATGCAATCGATTGTTGGTATATCTCAAAATTTATTGCTGCATCAATAATACAATATTACTCATTGTCGATGTTATGTAGTATGTTTGTACAATTTACAATTATTTCTAGAAATCAAATAAGTTCGTTGTCCGGTTTATGAAACCTTCTCGGCGTCTGAAGTAATTCTCTTCAGATACCTGTCGCTCGTATCTCGTCAACACAATCCCTATATGAACTCTTCGACACCACGAGGGCCACTGACCTCGCGAGAGAAAGTGTCACTATTTAAGTTTAAGGTTGCTGCTATCCCCACCAACGGGGTCTGAAATGGTATGGCCATCTCGCAGTCGAACTACTCTTCTGGCAGATACCGATCTTACGGACAAAAATAATTCATCATTTCGACCGCGAGATGGCGATACTATTTCGGACCCCGTTGGTGGAGAAAGTAACGATCTTGAACTTGAATAGCGGGACTTCCTCTCGCAGGGTCAGTGGCCCGTATAGCCTCAAAGAATTCGTATGGGGCGTTACGTTAACGAGATGCAACTATCGCGATGTCATATACATCTCGATAAAAATATTCCGAAAGCAGAGAGATTTCCGACAATGAAAAATAGGAATAGTCTATGTATAGAATATGAATAAGCGAAATAAAAAAAATATGTCTCTTATACAATTCTTCGTCCTTTATCGCAAACTTGATGATATTTACTGTCGCTGATGGGATGAGTCAAACTCTTCTTCTTGCCGAAGCCAAACACCCGAAGTTTTATTCTGTAAATAGCATAGAAACGAATTGCTGCAAATATTCGATAGTCAACGAATTGAAAATCTGAATTATACCGTTCAGGCAACGGATAAGATGAATAAATTCCAAGTCCCTCAAGATCAGCCACATATAGTTATAACTTACAATGATAGGTATATTGTTATAAATATCTTAAATAGTTGAACAAATGCCTTGAAAAATTCGATCATTCATATATTCTACACATATCTGCGATGTTTTACAAAAATTGTTGAGAAAAAAAAAAATAATAATAATAATAATAATAATAATAATAATAAAAGAAAAGCATGATGTGAAAATAATGTTATAATATCTACTTTACCTACTAACCGATTTACATGTAACATAATATAGTAATACAATACCTAACACTAATAGTTAACGAAATATTTCTTATAAATAAAAGAACAGGCGATCAACAATATATTGTTTCAGTTCATAAAAATCTGAATGAAATGTTTCATAGGAGTATTTTGAGTGGCTTGTCAGGCTGATTTGATGTGGTGTAAGTGAACCCATAAATTAGCTGCTGTACACCTCCCATAAACCTACAGCATAAATAAATGAAATCACGATACTGTACAAACAAAATAATTACTAAATCAAAGAACCATTAAAGAATATTATTAAAAAATTATTCACAAAGTCGAATTTTATTTAATATCAAAAATTGATATGTTGATAATGTTTCAATCATTGAATTTGATATTTGACCATATTTAGTATATCGTCATTGCAAAACATTTCACGAATTACCCATTTTATCCAGGAGTATATGAGAAACTGTTAAAAGAATGAGGAACAAGTAGTGAGGAAGAACGGTCGAACTTGATCCAGTCCCAACCTCAGGAATGCGTTGAGTTTTACTTATCATCCATTTATAGACTTTTAGATTCTGTTTTTTTAATTCGGGGCCAATGACTCTTTGGATTCGTTCGTTATACTCGTTTAACCAATGCCGCTATAAGGATGAAAAAAAATCATTCATAGATTTCTCAAGGGATGATCTAAGACGAGAGATCAAACGCCATTTAGGTTTAATCGTATCATTTTAAAATAACACAATTCTAATAATTTTTTTCTAATAATAATACCGACTTACATGCGCTGGAGCCAACATTTCCACATCGATGAGTTTCGGCTCGTATGGAACGAGTGTGACGTCTTTAAACTTGAGAAACTTTTTTCCAGAATGATGCTGAAACGTAAAAATATTAGTATTAATCCGCTAAAAGTTTATCCAATTTTTAATAAAATCTATAGAATTATAATCCATGATTCCGCATACCGTTTTATTGTCTTCGATTACTTCGAGTACATTTTCTAATCGTACACCGAATTCACCCTCTTTATAAAATCCCGGTTCATTTGAAAGAAAAAATCCTGGTTTAAGACTCATGGTACTACATTCCACATCTGACGTAGTCGATGTATCATACGATATGCTTATGGGTGCTAATAACAAAAGTATAATTTTTCACAATATTAACTCAAAAAAAAAAAAAAGAAAAAAATACCGCACACTTTTCGTCCCAATTTTCACAATATTTTTATTACTCACATTCATGAACGGATGAAAAATGCCCCACACCATGTCCGGTACCGTGTTGATAGTCGAGACCAACTGTCCACAAAGGTTCTCTCGCTAGAACATCCAATTGATCTGTTCTTAACTCAGGAGGAAATATGAGCGATGCCAGTTGTATAGAACCGATCAATACTCGGGTATAGGCCGCTTTATGTTCTGGTGTCGGTTCACCGTAATGAAGAGTCCGGGTAACGTCCGTAGTACCATCTAAAGGTGTAATTGAAGACATTGAAAGGAGTCGTTCATCGCTTCGTCATCATACTGTAATATGACGAAATTTTATTTTGTTTTTTTTTTTAGTTTCATCATCATTTTTTTAACTCACCCTTATATTGACCACCCGAATCGATTACCAAGGTAGACTCCCTGCCTACAGTTATCTTAGTAGTATCAGCTGGTTCATAATGCGGCAGAGCAGCATGCGGCCCGTATCCTGCTATGGTAGGGAATGATATTCCCATATTGTTGTCCTGTTCATATCGTATTTTATTAACAAATCGAGATACCTGAAGTTCGTCCCATCCTGGTGTATGCAGCATAATCTGATCCTCTGTGTAAGCGAGAATTTTACACATTGCCAAAGCGTCTCTTATGTGGGCTTCTTCCATACCACGAATTTCTACGGGATTTTTAACCGAACGCATTTCTATTATCGGCGATGGTTTTACCATCCGTCGAGGCACCGGGATCTTGATAAAAACGGTTGATATAATTAGTCGATTATTAATTGTTAGTTAAGATTAATACTTGCATACTTACAGATGAAAAAATCTCTTGAGATGCACCCCTTGCGTAACCACATGGAGCTGGTAACCAGACAGTGGTCCAAGCTTGAGCCCACGTTCTTAAATCGAACCAGATCGAATCATAGTTATGAATCCTAAGAATCGAAGATAATATAATGGAGCGATCAGTATTTAAATTATGTTAATATTTTAATCTTTTTCGAAACTTACTTGACGCAATCTGCGTGAGCACAGCCGTCTGTTTTAAGATGTACGTTAACAGATCTACGCAATTTTCTGTCCGGTGATGGAACATATAAATGGATACTTCCTTGGGTGATTATAGCATATGATCGGAGTACTGGAGTGTAGGGAATGTCGTAACCACGTATATTGAAAAGCCAAGCAATTTCATCTAGAGCAGTCACTACCAGAGCATCTGCACCTGCAAGTTCCATTTCTAGTCTAACTTCACGAACTTTTTCCTGCCATGGACGACCCGCGTATTTATCATCGAGGACAAAAGCGGGGAGAGAATTTAGAGCTGGTTGATCCGGTTGCCAGATTCTATCCACAAGATTGTTACGGACTGGGATTAACCTCACCGATGTATTCACTGAAAGATATTTTTTTAAATACAAATTTAAATTGTAAACAACGTATTTGTGAGAAAATTTTCTAATCGAAACTTACACAAATCGTACTGCCAATTGTCCCACGTAAATGCTGGGATTAAAGTGGGATCTGCTCCAATTCGTATTTCTTTTTCAACAGATTCAAATTCGTGTTGTAGCCACTCGGACAACGTGGGTACCTAGAATTCATTCATATTATCTAAATAAGTCATATTCAATTTTGTTTTCTTCAAATTCAAATTGTCTCATAGTTCGCGGGATAAAGAGAGAATTTTTATATGCTGAACTCAGATGGAAACGGTCGATATACTACCGACGAATGGTTCAACTAAAGAATCAGAACATTTTTGTGAATGATTATTTTTAGATAGATATCTTTTGACCACTCAGAATACTCATTCTCCCATACCTGTTGTACGTAGTACAACAGGTGAACGATCATCGATGACTGGTTAAACGGATTAAACCGTTTAACCGAGTCGTTCTCACGCTCAGAGAGAAGAGTTGTATCTCTTCATCATGGCTGCATCAACTCTACTGTTGGGTAGAGAGAATGTGAAGATATACTACAGAAATGATCCTGTGAAGTATGATCTTGTCTAATCGACGGCTGGACTGGGTTTACATAGTCGGAACAGCTTACTTTACTTGCGAGAAATTTTTCCCGACTCTCTAGTACCTGTTACGCTGAGTGGCCACCTAGCGGTGGTAGTTGGAAGTTGAATAGGAATTCGAGTAGGCATTTGGCAACAGATGGTACTTAAATGCGTATATGAGAATGCGCGTAATCGGAGTTTATAAATAGTTCAAATAAACGAAGGCACGCATTTCTGATAGTCATTAAGTGTCTCATGAAAAATGAATAATAACAATTATTAATTTTACTTTAAAATACAACAGATAAATCAAACGATAAATCTTACGTTATCGCTACCCAATTTCATGAGTGTCCAATTGCAGCTAAGCTGTTGATCTGCTTGAATATGATACCTTCCGTCTGTCCAGAAAACGGCTTTATCGAGTGTGATAAGAGCTTCTCCAAAACTGCCAAAAAATCCGGTTATAAATTCTCTTCTAGCATCGTGCGGTGTCACAGTTTCGCTCTGTCAAATTTAAAACGCATTAATTAATTACTGTTAATCGCTATGTTGCATTGATGACGTATGCATTATTCACGATCGAAAGAATTCGATTACGTGAAAGTTAACTTTTTCTAGTTAATTGTAAATTAAGTTTTACGGTCTTACGGTATCCGGTTTTAAATAGTAATTATAATTAAACGTCTAATAGACGTGCAACCCAGATAACTAATTTATCGTATCCGTACTGCGTACCGGAAATGATTATTAATTAAGAAACAACATTAGGTGTAAGGTGATACATTGTTAGTGGAAATTCAAAGTTGCAAAATCAAAACGTTTTTGGAAGGCTTATAAGTCAAACCACGACTCGCCCGTAAATTATTGTTGGAAAAGTTTCGTACAGGTGTAGATTTTCAATTCCAACTTCAAACATTTCTCTCTTAGATGCATTGCAGTCTGGCGAATTCGATCCATCGTTCGTTTCAAAAATTAGATGAAAATACACAAGTTTTTTTTTTTTTTTTTTTTTTTTTTTTGAACGTTGATGGAAGGATGGCGACATGCTGTTACGTAAAAATTTATTCACTGAAAACACACTGTATATAAAATTGGCGAATTTAGTTGACTGAGATTTGCAATGCGAAAATGGCGAGGGAAAACTAAAGAAAAACAAAATTATGCGGAGATTTATACGGAAATACCTCCGATGGGCCTGTATGGCCTCGATTGACTGACGCCACGGTCTGAAAATGGAAGCATCTTTGTCAGTGTAATCTGTGGAACATCAAACTTAAATACAACAGGAAGTAATCGCCAGTATGAGGAGTATAGGATAATAAAGTGAGTGAATATGGACAAGCGCTAACTGACGGTCTGAGGAGTTTCGTATGTCTAAATAGGTGACAAAAAAATTTCAAACTCTGTAAAAAAAATCAATAAATATTTTAAGCCAAAGTTACAGCATTTCGCCAATTCAAATCTCCCTCAATATCGAAGCATGGTTTTTTAAAAATTTCTTACGGAGGTCCTTTTTCATTTTTTAAATTTTCGTTTTAAGTATCACAGAAGATGGAAAAATTTTATAGGGAATAAAATAACGCAGGTCTCATGTCTTTAGAAAATTGTGAAATTTTTGTTTGAATGAAAAATAGAAAAAGGTAAAATAATTTTTTTTTATATAGGGTGAATTTTCATTTTGAAGAAGTAATTATAGATTGGGAAAATATGTTTGAAAAATATGACGGTCCATATTCACTCACTTTACTTTAAATTTTTGACCGTTATATACGTACTCGGTTTTTTTAAAAAACAAAAAGAAATAAAAGAAACTACTCGTGTAAATAAATAATAATCTAAAAAGCTACATTTCAAGAAATTTCTGACTCTACGTTATCAGCTATGTATTACATATTCGTATGTATACTTGTTCCAATCTTTCCCAATTCGTAAATATCTATTACTTATTCACCTGATGGGCATCGTCCGAGGTGACGATATAACCGTCAAGTGGTGGCCCATGAACACTTGTGATCCGGACCATTTCTGATCTCAAACGTCTGAGCCTGTCGTCCTTGTCGTCGGTCTGATTTCCCATGTGTGCGCTATCGGGACATTTCGTTCTTGGAGCTCCGTTGTAATCTAGTGTAACTTCTTTGATAATATCTCGGATATTTCGAGCTTCAGTATTACCTGCGAATTACAGTTGAAAATAACGAATGACATGAGAAAAAATCGGCTGCAGGGATAGAAATTTCGAAATTATTATACCTGCAGTATTTATAACGTCCAATATTTCGGATTTCTTAAATTTGAATAGGTTTTGGGTGTTTCATTTGCTCATAGAAAAGATCGCGATATTTTGTCAAAAGAAGGGAAAAACAAAAGAAAAAGAAAAAAAACTCAATTGGAGGCGCCGGGTATCGATCCCGGTACCTCTCGCATGCTAAGCGAGCGCTCTACCATCTGAGCTACGCCCCCTGATGAAAGTACTAAAAATAACATATAATTGGTCCCAGAATAGTTGAAGTTGCGATCTACTAAGGCCTCTCACTTGTACGCTCAATGCTTCTTCGGTAATAGGAAAACATGTCGAGTTTCTTTCGTATTTATTGAATCGAAATTTAACGATGTGTTTAAATACGTGTGAACTTTATTTAATTAATAGTTTTTCATATAAAAATTTTGTAGACAGTTGTTGGTGAAATTGATAATTTGTAATTCGAATAAAAAGAAGAATAAAAAAAAAAAAGGCTCGATTGTTATTAAACTGAATAAAGTTAACAGTTTTTGATATTTATTATAAGAAAGATATTCGAAAACAAAGAGAGATAGTCAGCAATTGTATAAGCGAAACGTCGATATTGTTGATATTTTTCATATTATCTTGAATAACTCTCGAAGTTTTATTTCGATCAGGATGTACTAAGTATTTTTCAATAGTAGACAAAATTGCGCAAATTTTGAAAAAAAATATGATCACAATACGTTTATTTTTTCGATAGTTATAGCGTTTTTGATTAAATAAATAACCGTTACGAAATTTATAAAACTTGATTGTCGTGACGAAAATTAATTCAAACAGTTTTACAAAGAGAAATATATTTTCGTTTTAATAATATATCTTTTTAAAATAGCCAAAGAATTATTCGTTCGATGCAGGACAAGTGATTTAAAATTTTGGTAACAACCTTCTTGTATAATTTTTTATTATAATCAAGCGATTTGGGAAGAGACACGAAAGACGTGCTTATTCAAAGAAGTGTATTAATATTTCTAAAACTGTTCATTCGTCTGATTTAGACGAAATTTGTCTAGTTTGTAAATACTCCTCGAGGCACGGAGTCTATTAGTAAAATATAATTTGAACACGTTCCTTAATCGTTTAAAAAAACACTCGCTTATAACGAAACGTCAAACACGCATTTACGATTCTGATTATAACAGACTTTCCAGATTTTCTTCATAACGTTTTCGTATAAATTCAGGTACATTTATCTACGTAGTTTTAGTGATAAAAAAACATTCATTACCCAAAGCCAACTCAAATATGATAATAAAGTTCAGTCCTTATCTCGGAAACATTTTTAATACGAAAATCGCAACATATGCAATTTTAGAAATGAAATACTATAGCCCATATGAGATGATCTTGCAAACTTTACGAATTAGCACTAGAACAAATGAACCCAGACTACTACGTAATAACATGCATATATGTGATAAATGTCTAAGTGGGACATAATTCAGTGTCGAATGTATTCCCAGGAGTATTCCTCGACCAGGAAAGTACGTTGATAGAATCGTTTCTCTATACTCTTTCGTTGTATGATATCCTGATGAAAATTAGTCGCTACTCGTGGTGCCGAGAGTCGGTATCTCGTGGACTTTTGCACTTGAATCGTTGTTTATATACACACGAGTTAAATCACGATAGTCACTCTAATCGGAAAAGGAAAGTGGGAGAGTTTATCACTGAACTTATGAAAACTTTAAATTTATATATACATATATTTAAAATGAATCAGATATTTCCTTTTATCTCATGCCATTTGTCATTAGACAAATATAAGCAGCCCTTTCCCTATAGGCGAAAATTGACAAATTTGAGCACGAATTTTAAGGATTTTTTATCACCGTTATTAGGATCCTGTTTCATCGGGTAATGTGGGTTCGAAAGGGTTAGACTATCACGCTGAAATGGGTCGAGGATACCATTCAATATTTATTGGAGAATGTTCTATCAGAGATAGTGATCTCAGGACAAATTGCTAGAAGTGCTACGGTCCGGTACCAAAGTGCTGATAATAAATAATAAAGGTCAGGTTCAGCCTCTGTCTGTTTCATCTTGTGCCAAGATTTGGGAATCCTATATAATAATTAATACAATGAACTTTGATCGACCCAATATTCTTCGCATAAGCCATTTCATAGAGTATAAGGTCCACGGTTGCTCTTTGGCCCGATTATCTAATACCCGATAGAGGCTACTTTGAAGTTGGATAAAACTATGGAAATAAAGGAAACTGATTCTGACTCTAAGTTATCAATCACGATTTGACAATGAGAAAGAATATGGGCAAGTAAAGGATCGATTTCTGGGTATCAATTCACGAAGATATCATCAGCGATTGTGGTAATCTGTTGTAGATATCACAGTGAATAGTTTAATCTCTTTTATGCTTAATTGTGCCGATGATTGGCTTCCTTTGAGGACACGAATGAATTAAGTACGAGAATTGAGACAATCACCGCGTGCGATTATTCAGTATAACTGATAGAGTTTTTCTATTTTGTTCTCCTGAGAAGTTAGAAATGCCGTAATACCATAACTCGATACGTTTTCAGACCGCATTAATATCCGTGGCACAGGAAATTAAGAAGAACGAATTCAATAGACTTGGAAAAAGTGTTCGAAGGTTTTGGTCATTGCCGTGGACGGTCGGTCGATCAAGTACGTTCGTTCGCCACTCACTTTTAACTCTTCGTAAGTAACAGGCGATCATGAGAACCCTGGGATGTTTATAATTGTTAAGCACTGACGGATACGGATAATTCCTTCGTATAATACGTAAACGCCGATAAAGTTTAGATCAACGTTTTGAACACGGGAGAAAAATATCTGGACAATTAGTTTTTTTTTTTTTTTTTTTTTAATTTTTTTATTATTTATACAAAGCGAAATTTTCTCGAAATCGAATCTCTCATGAACGACGAGGATAACTTGACCAAATTCTTCGCCAATGGTAAGCCTACTTGTATGTTACATACATATTTTGAAATCGTTGATAATTCAGGAAGGAATTTTAAAACTAATCACACGGTTTAAAATTGTAAAATATTATCCAAAGATCCGTAAGATTATTACGAAGTGGGCGGAGATAGTTGAGATGCTGGACCCCTTGCGTACTCTGCATTTCGAGATGATCCTTAGCATCTGTCTATCAGGATACCATAAGGTTGTATAAACGACTGTCAGCGATTATCTTCACCTTCGCACTTCGCAGTATGGACCATACCGAGGACAAACTTCTCTCCGCTATCTTCTGGTCTCTTTCGAGGTCTGTCCTATCGCAAAATATCATTATTCAATTACGAACCGAAGATATGTTCGAACAGCGAGGGGTAGATCAAGGAATGCATCACTAGTACCGCATGCGAAGAAGGAAGTAACGGGTAGTTTGAAGAAAAGCGAATGAAAAGAGAAAAGAATAAAGAAAATAGAAATAAAAATAAAAAAAAAAAAAACGGAACAAGGGCCTTCGGAGCAAACGTGTGCAGACTCTAGACTTGAGAGCAGGGATGGCTCGAGGCTCTTTGCAGCAGGGTAACATCTCCGAGGTTAGGGATATCACAAAAAGGTATGAGTAGGTACTCGAGGTTTACCTTAGTTTAAATTCACCGAGTAAATTACAATATGAAATATACGAATGGCGATCGATCAATAATGTAAAAACTAAATCAACGAAAGTAGAGTAGTAAAAGGTAGCAAAATAATTGCTAGCGGACATTTATGCAATGTATTTGTTCAGCCCTTACTAACAAGAATCAAAATCATGTGTGTGCATCATCAACACACCAAATGTTACATACAAGTACATTTGTACATATAACAAGCCTTAGAATGGGACTAGAACAGTGTGTATGCTTAGGGGTTGAATGCTGGCAAACAGGGCGAAAGATCCGGCAAGTAAGAGTCCGAGAGGGTTGAATTTAGCTTTGGTATTGAAATTCAGAGTCGATTGTACCTATACCTGACCACGTAGCGTGGAAAAGAATCGTTTAAAAAAAAAGTTAAACCAAGTTGGGATGAAGATCATAAAAATATGCTTAAATTTTTTAATCTATGAAAAATTAATAGACCGTTTTTTTTTGTTTCTAAACTAATAAAAGCAACTATTACATGAATCTGCGGATTTGATCTTGGATTAAAATTTTTTTCAGATTTCAATTACGAATCTTTGGATTTTATAGCGAAGTGTAATCAGTAAATTGTGAAGAAAAATTTTCTCAATTAAATGACGATAATTTATTTTATTTGAGCTTTACCGCAATGGAATTGCGGGCATTTTTGTTTTGCAAAACGATTCGTTATACTCCCACCATATACACAGTGAGGAATCAATACTTGCCGTAGGCGGAGCAAATCGAAGAATAAAATAAAACAAAAAAGACAAACGAGATAAAAAAAAAATAAACAAAAACACAAAGAATAAAAAAGTATAAATCAAACTCCCTTTTTGCGCAGAGTGCATCGGATGCTCGCGATAATACCATCTTTGAGTTCTGCAGTCCTGTCCACGTTGAGACGTAGCACTTGCTCTGACAGCAATATCTTCAGGAATTAAACAGGACCTACGTATATCCCCGAGGAACTAAGCGGATTCTGGCTAAATTAAGAGGGGCTGTTTTCGATTCCTTATACAAAGGGTGGAACGTCGCGGAAGCCCGCCATCATTACAGGAGAACATAAATTGTTGAAGGTTATTTCTAAAGGCACCCTCGTTTGCCCCATTCTATCCTCATCCTCCCCTGAATTCAATACCGATGTTGGTTCGTTTTTCGCCCTTTCGTAACTCTATGAAGGGTGGAAACTTGCTACTGCTGCAGTATTGGAAACCGATGAGACAAGGAGGTCTACGAGGTATTACCTCCTTATCAGGGATTCAGGATTATGACCGGGTTGCCTTAGCCGTGATCTCTTTCGTTCATATATTATCCATTATTGTTACTAATTTAAAAATTCTTCATCATCTAATTTTATTACAATTCTCAATCTTCGCTATCGATCGAATGGTTCGTATGCTCGGTAGTCATAACCCAAGAAAACGACGCAGGTAGCCAAAGACTACTCAAGAATGATATCCACGTGTTCTTATCAAAAAAACAGTTCAGAACCGGCGATAATTAATTCAGTAATTAATTTTTTCAAAATAATTTAAAAAATTCGTAATTAATTACAACGGTACAGACTGACGAGTGAATCTGATCGTTCTTTAAAGTGTATATGAATAGTCTTTAGACTTTCGAAGCTGGTACACGTCTGACTATTAACCGAGTTTGTAGATTATGATATTGACAGTCGATACTCGTGATTGGATACCCAAGAATCGAAAACAGGAATTTCCGATTGGTTCTGGGAGCGGGCTGACATACAGAGTTGGAGGTTTCACGCATTACTGGTTTGTGATGACCCTAGTGGCCCCCGTCGAGTAGATATAAAATATGTTGACAAGTAGGTATTCGTATGTACGTCATGTCATATGGCGTTCGATAAATCAATATAACTGTGACGAGTGATAAGATAAGGTAAATGAAACGTGCGTCAAAAGTCCAGATGGTTAAAATACGACCGGAAATTGAACAGGGTAACATCTAAACCAGAAAGTTAAGACCTGAGTATATGGAACAGCATTTGCCGCGAATACTCACTCGCCCTTGCAGCATTCACGATATTCTACACCCCAACTTCCGGTTTCTTAAACCACCCTACCGCACTGCACGGCGTGAGGCAATCGCTTGTTATTTATTGGAAAACAAGGGCGGTTTGGTATCAGGAATCCACAATGTTCAAGGTGTAGATTTCAACCCTCGCTGTTTCGCTACCCCTGCAGGAAAACTAATGACACTTCGAATAGAATACGTATAGACATATGTTCGTATTCGTTTGTGGTTGTCTGTACAACTGTGTATGTTTCCAGGATCGATTATGAACCTCTCTCACATTATACTGACCGCAATTTCTTTTTAGTATTATCTACGCTTCGTGATGGGCTTTAACTCGCATTGGATTACATCGGTAATTAAATTCCTCATTGAAAATAAAATTTCACATTAAAATTCGATCATAAAATTTGCAGTGCCGGTATAGTTTCAGGTTTTTTTCAACGAGGAATAAAATGAAAATCTCGCTTTCGTACTGTATAACGATTTTCGATTTTCGATAGGGGCTAAACCATATACAATGTTTCAACGCGTAGCTAATTGTCATATGAAGTGACAGCGAAGTGTTAAAATAGTTACAGGATTGTTCCATCAGCTGTTTTAATTTGATGGACAAACACGACCCGGAATATAAATGCGTTTAAATTAACGTTCAATATTGCTTTTGAAACGAGTGTTTGCCTATCAAATAGTGACGATAAAAGAGCGATGACAAGGGCTTGTTAAACCCAGATTTAACAGTGCGTTACGTGAAAATAGAATTGATATTCGCAACCCGAAAATCAGAGAGAAATTAACATTTTTTTTCTAGTACCAAACACTCTAAACGTTAATTTTGGACAGAAAGCAAACTTCTCGCCCTTTTTCTATGCTTTGAAGTTTACACTTGTCTGATCTTTTTGAAACTCACTTGAAAGCGATTTTTCGAATAGCTGATTACGGATCTTAAGTCGAAATGGAGAATTTTAAAATAGCAGGTCCAATATGGAATATCAAAGTTGTAAAAAGCAGACTGAAGTTTGCATCAAAATTAGCAAACAAAGGTTTTTGGGGCAGCTAATTTGAAATCTGAATTTAAAAATATACCAAATCCACATCGATGAACACTCAAAACCCCGAATATCAATTTTCATACGACTTGGTCTACTTTCTATAATTATTTCGATCCATTATTTTCAATTTTCGTATCTTCCCTACATGAGATTGAGAATAAGCGACTCCAAAAACTGTCGAAAACTAATTCAGATATGTGAATGAGTCTACTTTTAATTATTTTCCTTCGCCATAATGGGCCCCTCATTCTAAATTTTTATATTCTAAGTTTAGATCCGGAATGAGCAATCCAAAAAACCTCTTCTAATTGAGTTTCAACAAAGTTATATATACGTAAGGAAACCTGCAGGCTGCAAAAAGTTGATTGAACATTTAAAAAATGGCTTGAGCCACTTCTTGGAATTTAAAAGGATTTGCTTTGTGTCAAAACACGTTTATAGGGGAAGAAGTCAAAAAAACGACATGCTGATCTGTTTTGAGACGCCTCACGGTACAAAGATGTATGTGCGGCGTATAGGGGTTCTAAAAACAGCTGATCTGCATATTCGTATATTCACAAACGATAAGTCACTGACTCACTGTATGTGTAAACGTTCGAAAATGAGGACTTAAACGCTTCTCAGCGGTTTGTCAGTTATTCAGGAAACCAGAATGTCGAGAAATGACAATGAAAAATGGCGGGAATTTTGTTCTGTATCCATGATATACTAACAATGTAAACCTTACCTGCGCGATATACAAGCCTGGTACATTACGCGATACTTTGCGTTAAAAAAACGTCAAACATTCACTAGCACTTGGAAAATGTATCGTCATTTCATACAACGTATACCTATACATAAACATATGTGTATATTAACAATACGATCACAGTCCATCCTCTATAACCGTTCAAAAAATGACTTACAACAATTGTATAGTTTTTATCTCCATCAATCACAGGTTTGCATATCTCAATCCCAACCGTTCATATGTCTTCGCCGATCGTCAATCTCGTACTTATTCATTGATATTCAAAACTGACTATATTATTTGTGATACAAAAACCCATTTCACCCAAATACATATAATGTCTAAACCATAAAACTTTGATTACATCAATTTGCGAGTGATAAATGATAGTATAAATTACTTGTTGTATTCGAAAACGATCGGTATGTTTAACCAGTTTATTTCTACCATAATCACACATTCGTTACATCACTTTTTCCTTTTGTCCGTTTGATCGAAAGGTTTTAAAATTTCACCCTACTCTATCTATTCAACATCGTGGTCTATAATCTGTATAATCTGACAAGTGATATGATTGATACTTATCGTATGTACATACATGCCACAAAATTTTGATTAACCCGGACAATCCTTGTTAAGCGAAATTTATATGACTGATGATTATGATATAGTCGTATTGACCAAGCAATGAAGAGTTCATTTAACCTGTTTGCTTAAAATTTTATTTATGTAATCCCCCGAACAATGATAGATTTATTAATTTATCTATTAACCTACTACATGCGTGGTAGAGAATGAAATCGTTTGCCTTCGAGGGTTTTTGTGTTTATATTATGTATATGTATGTATGTATATACTATGGGTATATATACTGTAGATAGATATATAACGATGAGTATATGGTGAATAAAAACATGGAGAAGGGGGTGAAGACCTATCGCAGCCATTTTTTTGTTTACAAATATTGTACAAATGACAACGTGACGTAGCAGGACCTTATGAATTTCTGAGGGTTAATCATGCTCAAATCCAAGCCTCGTTAATTAGGGTGAAACAATAGAAAACGAGAATTTTTATCAGGGTTACATGACGTTCAGGAGGTCGAGGTGTGGGAGTATTATGGCGGTATACATCGTTGCGCGAGTATAACGGGCAGAAATTTACCGATCTTATACTACGAGACCATACCGATGACATTTCAAATTACATATTATAGGTATAAATTTCCATACCACACTGCAGGATCAAATCTATCATCTAACTCGTACAATCTAACGTAAATTTTTCAATCTTTTGCAATAAAAATCTGTTCCGTCTTGGTACACCTCGAGGAAATTTATTCTTTTGTTTTAATATTCTTGTAAATCCGATAAAAAATATTTTTATATCGATATGGAAAAGCTCTGTTTTTTTCTTTTCACAATAATTTCCGTCTTTCATAAGATTCGACTATTATACCTACTGAGAAATTATCGCTTCGAAAAAGACGATAGTTTGAAAGCTATAAGAGAGAATTATTTTTAATATTTTTTTCAATCAAACTTAGAAACATGACCCCGAATACGCGTTAAATTCATTAAAGGGCCTAAGGGGCAATGCGTGGCCCTACCAAGGGAACAGCCCTGACAGGGAGTCTCCGGTTATCCAAGGGCCATACGTGTACAAGGCAACACCTACGTTGACGTCATCAACCGGTTAGGCTTACGCATCGTCGAACGAACGTGGTTGATCGGGGAAGTATGACCTTCCCGAGTTTCCATGGTTTCCATTATCCTCTCAGTTGCTTTCGCTACTCTTTCCATTCTATTTCATTCCATTCAATTCGGATAATCTACTTCCTCAGATTCTCATATCCTCCCTTATTCTCGTGATGATATTCAAGAATCGCGAGTCTAAACACTCTTCCAAATGTCTGCGGAACCCATGAGCGATAATCGCGTATCGAAGGTTGCGATTAAAAAAAAATAAAAAAAAAACGTTTCTATTATCAACACGATGTAAGAAAATTTCTGTTGGCGTAAGGTTAAATTCATAATTTCGAGTAGATGAGATTAGAAAACGTTTATATGTGTATGGAAAATTAACGTTTAATAATCGATAAATCATCGAGTCACGTACGATAAGTTTAAATAATGCGTGTGACACGCACATGACGTCGTCCTTTCCACACACGCACTATTAGGGTTGCATGACAAGGCTGACTTACTCGGCACGCACATATGTCACGAATATAAAGGTTTTATACCGGTATAACGTATATATACTTAACCAAGGCGAGAATGAAGTGGGAACATGCGTCGCACGCATCAGACGTGACAAAATACGTTATTTAATTCTCAAAGCGTTGGACAAAGAAAAAACATTCAAGCAAACAGGAGAACACGATCATAAAGAGTCCCTATCTACCTACATACCTTCATACCTACATACCTACTCGAATTAAACAGCTTTACTATGCCCCAACACGATATATACCTACACACTCTAGAGTATGCAAGTATATAGGCGATTAGTCTGCGGATATGATCAGTTAAAAGTTCCATAAAAGAATTCGTTCCAAGCATTATTCTAGTGCGGATTACCATTTGGATGAAGAGAAACGGTGCTTTTTTTGTTTAACATGATTCAGACTATTATAAGAAAATAATGAGAAACAAGTTTCGATCGTAAGGGATGTGAAAAAAAATTTGAAGAAATATTTCTGCGAAAGAAAAAGTCGTTTTACCGTTTATTCTTATATACGCTTGAATTTCGCAGAGATACGGTTGTGAACATTAAACCTGTTGTACACCTGGGTTCGGAGGAACGCTTGACCGATCTCGGACAATGGCGCTGAGAACGTAGACCAGGGATGGAATCAGGATCTCAGAAGGGTTTCGTAGGGTGAATTAAATTTCTGTGGTCTATAACCTTCTACAATTGAATTTATGGTCTCGTTGCAAATGTGCGGTCGGTTAATCACTCTGACATCGTACTTAGATGGTAAACCGTTTAAGATATTGTGATGATTATGAATGAAACTATAAGCCAAGTTTTACGACTGATTAATACTGAGCGTAAGTGATCAATCAAAATTAAAGATGCTAAGGAACTAATCTCTACACATGACAAAGGCAAACAAATCTGATTACGTCAGAATATGAATAGAAACTCTTTCTTATACTTGAATGAATGGAATCGTCGTAGAAATTATATCCAGGAGTTCGTAGAAGATTAGGCAAACCAGGCTAAATATCAGGATGTCAGAGTACGAGAGAAGTAAATATTGGAAAATGATGCTCATTCGATTTTCGCCTGACTCCTGAGGGGTTGAGAATGAGAGCGTTTATACCCCTAGCCGAAAAAAGGTACCTGCAGACAAAACGTATAGCGAAGAACTGTCTTATTTTGTCTTAGCCTCAAATCTGTCTGGTCTGCAGCTCCTGTAAACCAGAAATATATCTGAGGATTAGGATACGGATTAGAGAGTGGAAAGGAATGGCAAATAGAACCAGATATCAGCCGGTTGTTGGTAAACCACGGTTTAGATTTACCGGGGAATCAGAGAGCGTTGAGAGGTAGCGTTGGCTGAGCTAAGCTCGCTTAGGATTGCCGGGCGAAAACCTGCTCTCTAAACACATCCCTAGCCGAGTATACCATACCTATGCATCTTTCTTGCACATACACACACATAACACACACACACACACAAACGATGTACACATATCTACACTCGAGTCTGGCCTACCTACTCGTTCTGTTACCACTTCACTCCGGTGCCTCAGGATCAAGTAGCGGTGATCCGAAACGACTGGATACTTTCTAACTCTTCAAGGACTAAAACCTGCGATGGATGATATAACGTACTTTCGCTTAAAAACTTGAAGATATTTTATAACCAATTTTTTCATCTTCTCTATTTAATATTCACTCGAATTATGATTTTTCGTTACAAGTAGAGTAAAGAATCTGTGAATGATTATCATGTTTTTCTCTTTTGACATGAATGGATCGTTTTTTGAACTTTGAGCAGAGACGATTAATAAATGACAAACAAAAATAAAAAATAGGGTTTTTAGTTTTTTAATTTTAAACCGTTTTTGGAGGCGCCAAGTATAGATCCCGGCACCTCTCGTATGCAAGCGAGTGCTATACCATCTGAGCTACGTCTCCCTCCCCCCCCCCCCCCCCCCCCTCCCCCCCGCCCCGTCCCGGTGAAAAATGATTTAAGAAAAAGGATTCACTGACAATGAATTTCGCGTTATTTACGTTCTTTCATTCGTTGTTTTCATCCGGTCTTTCAGATGATCATATGGCGGCAGAATACTATCAGGATAGCAGAAAGTGATTGGGAAATTTACCGCAACTTAAACTGCTGTGAGTCAGCTCGGGTCGCGACCTTTCGAATACAGGATTACATGATGTATACGTATAACGTAGATTCTACGTGGGTGTGAGGTTTCAAAAGGTTTAATGTACTGGAAGCAATTAATCAGGCCAGTAGCTACCGATAATAAAAAAAAAAAACGGAGTTAGAATTCTTCGAATAAATTCTGGATAAGTACGAACTTTGACTACTTACTGAGCATTGAAATAAATACCGTCTAGTTTTGTAAGATAAGTTTCTTTGCGTTCATCGATTGTAATGAAAGAAAGAATTTTGAAGGTAATTGTAGGTACGTTGTCCGAAAATTGAATATTATAATTTGGTAATCCGGTTCTGTAATTCACATCAGTATAGCAACACGTCTATTGAACGTTTGAACAAGACTTTGAACTAGCCTCTGGTACGACATGACATCCTGATCCGCAGGGTGTTCTCTTTTCCGATAATTTAGTACTCGTTAATATAACAAGCACGTAAACCTTCCTCCCCCCCCCCCCGTTTAACATACGTTAGCGCCATGCTGTGTGCATGTATGTTTCCGCCATTTGGCAGGCTACTTGAACTGGCACAAAACTGCCTCCTAGATAACGTACTTTCCTGTTCATTTTGCGTTCGTATTTTCCAATATCGAAGCCTAGGCCTGCACAACTCGAGAAATATGTATAACGACCTATACCACTTCGAGTTAACGCGGTTGTTACATCACGTTGTTCGTTTTAAAAAAACTGGAAATAGGAAACTATTTTACATCTCGGATATGTAAGTCATGGTTTTCAAAATTGATTTTATGAGATGGGATGGAATATTGGTAATTATTTTACGTCGAAAAAGACAAATTATTTCCAGTCGTAAGATTCTTCTCAAATGTTAAAAGAATGGAATTTTTTTCTAATTGTTTTTTCTTTTATTTTTTCTTAACATCCAAAAAACGTTGCAGACTATCCAAAGAATTTTCGGTTTCGAATGAAAAAGCTACAGTTACTCCGTTTCTCATCGCTTCCCACGCGCTTCTAGCTTTTTAAGATATTTCTGGTATGCAGCTATAATTATAATGGTTGGAAGTAAGGTAGCTCGATGTGTGGTATGCGGTCAAAATAACAAATCTATGCATCGCGGTAGCTGTTCAGAGCCTAATTCTATCTAAACTAGATCAGAAGATTTTTTTTTCTTATTTAATAATTTATCTGTAGTTACAGAATATAAATAAATTCTCTATACATACCTATTGAAGAAAATTCGATTGTAGTTATTAAGCTCATTTTTTACCTGCAGCTGCATATAAATACAATCGATGAAAAGAATTCTATAATATTGACCACCGTGGAAATATTCTTTTTTCATATTCTTTTCATTCAACTAAATTTATACATACAAAGGCACATCACGGTCTCGAAAAGATTCGCTCTTTTATATCGACGAGTATGATGCAGATATTGATATGAACTTCAAATGCAACGGTCTGTAAGATCAGCGATTTGAGTGGCCAGGAAACACGAGTACATCCAATTAGCTAGGAAATTCTTCTAGTACTTCAAAATGCTAAAAATATCGACCTATATGATCTTGATGGTATTGGTTCTTGAAGTACACATTAATAGTTCAAAAATCGAAGGATTGCGGTTATGTATAAGTTCTAGTATATGAATTGCTCTTTTATTCGGGTTTTCAAGTTGAAAGGCTTTATAAAACAGTCGTAGTATTGAATAAAGTGTACGAAGTGAACGATGATGGGGTTTCTCATTTCCTTCTTTTTTTTTTTTTTTCTTTCTTCTTCTACTTCTTCTTTAAATCAAGATATATACATTTTGAAAAAGAATCCGCGTTACTAATTACCGTTAGATGCCTGTCACACAAATAATTCTCGTTAATTAAACAGCTAATTTTTTTAATCAAAACCTTGGATAATAAAAAATCACAGCAGAGTTCACTTTAAGATTTATAATATAGATGATGATGTATACCTCACTTGAATTGAATAATCGTATTTATTCTGAAGGACTATCTTGTCCTCTTGACTTAATCGCCGTTGTTCCTTAAATAGAAACAACCTATTAAGGTTATATCAAAAGCATATACACACTTGCCAGAGTGTAGTGATTCTATCGTCTTGATTATACTCTAGCTAAAAAGAACTGTAATTTATTAGCACATCAGATATTATAAAATATATTAACATTGAATGCTCCTATTCGTAGAAGCAATTTAATCAATGTATGTATATGCAAGATCATGAATATTTAATTGAACGATTAGTCTATCACGTGTATCTATACACGTAGAGTCTAACAAACCAATGATTAGCTCGAACAAATCATAAGGAATGAGCATTGTTTGATTAAAAAAAAAAAAAATCCGGTTAATTCAAGGACAGATTGTGTATCGATTAATTATTACGTTAGTGTAGGTATGTAATGAGAGCGATTAAAGTTAATTTTTTTTTTACAGTTTATTTCACCAGATTATTAGATCGCAGATTAAAAGCAGTTGATATTGAGTAAATAAATAAATTTACATATAATATATATAAATATCACGTATTTCAAAATCTGGTTCTAACTTTGGCGCCACCATTTGGTAAACCCACGCGTTTATTTATAGAATATATATGGGTGAAAATGTTTGAGATATAAATCCATGATGAATTTTGAAAACGATTTTTGTTTTTCTGTTTTTTTTTTTATATATCTAATGTAGATGTAGATAATGTTATTTAAATACATGAACGTGCTTCCTGCTTAATGTTATATATATAGGTACGTCAAAAAAACATATCCTGTAATCATAATTCTTATTCTCAAAAAGGTTCATATACGAGGTGTCATCGCGGTGAATCAATTCAATCGTTTTAACAATGATAAATTTCACGCCATCCCCCAGCTATAACTATAACAGGAGTAATTGACCGCCGTTCATAACTCGCAAATAGACCCTCATCGCTTCATGGTCGAAGAGGATGTATGACATTGAACTTAACGTCGACAAATTTATTCCACTAATATATTACGGTCTCAGAGTCGAACTGTTGTAATAAAAAGAAGAAATAAAAAGATAAACAGAATTATACAAATCGTCGAAATTTTATAAAAAAAAAAGCTATCCTAAATTATCTAAATTTGAATAGTCATATGTAGCTTATTGAAAAGAATTTTTGGTTTTTCAAAATTTCTAGATTCTATCGTAGATATCCAATAAGAATAAAATTTTACAAATATTTGATAATCTCACGTTTTCAATGGTTTTAAAATCAACTAAAAAATTCGCACTATTATATTTCGAGGGACCGTTGTACTGGCACACGTACACATACCTATACATATATCACAGTCGCAATTTATTCGACCTTACATCAGAGTTAGTATGACGTAAATTTCGTTGTTGCTTGTTATTCTTCCGAGTCAAATACATAGTGTATGATGATCACTGGGGTCAGTTTCTCAGTTAACAAAACGAGCTTTAATGTCAAGGTATAAAATGGTGTTAAATATATTATTTATATGTAATAGGCTATTTGTTAAAAAAAGCAAAAAAGAAAATAATATCAATATCAATATTGGGGTCATCATAAAATAATCGAAAAATACACCGAGTGATAAATTCAGGATTTTTGAGTTCATGCATATGATTAAATCATCTTCAAGGATTTAGATTCTTTTTTTTTTTTAACAGTCTTTCGATTTCCAATTCTTCGATAAGTTCGGACTACGGAGTTGACGTCAAAGATATGGATATACCGTTACTCATAAACTCAAACAAATCTTAAAGTACCATAGCGTGTTCGTTAGGAGATTATATAAGTAAATAAAGTTTTCGATTATATATTCGAACTGTGAAAAAATTTCAAGGAAAGTGAATCCGTCAAAGGAGACACATGAATCGGATTTTAAACAGTTTTTTCCATTCATCTTATTAATACTCAAGCTGATCGCAATTTGCAGATTTCAAACAACCAGACTGTAGCAGTCGGAGTAATTTGTTAGTTTAATTGACAACGTAACAAGTAACGCTTTGTGCGATTGCCAGATCTAATTTAACGCAAGAAAGATTCTTTAATTATCAAGATTTAAATTGTTGGACTGAGCTCATTTATTGACAGTGATTTTAGTTCATTTAAATATTTCCCGTCTTGTGTTCTTTCCCCAATCATGTGCAATTTTTTTTTTTTTTTTTTTTTCACTATATGGGAAAGTTTTACGAAGAACAGAAGCCTAAAAAAAATCGTCTTAACCATCGTTTCGGAATTCTAATAGACCAGCTGCATACGTATGTTTCGAGTAAGGCGAACAGATACGCCATATGACTTAAAAATTATATACCAAATGAATAGAATTCCGAGCAGACAACCAATTTGGCTAAAAATAATTTTCTCGTATAGTAAACAGATTTTTAAATAAACTTTACAATGTTTTAGACTTTTTTTTTTAGGTATATTCATCAGTCTTACCCATTAAATTTCATCGCATGTTATTTAGAGAACATAACACGTGCTCGAACTGTCACGTGTCGAGTAAACACATATTTATCTTTTGGATTCCTCAGTTTTAAAAACACTGACATTCAAGTGTCATTTCGCAACGAAATTTTGGATCTCTTATGACCCACTGGAGCTAAAAATGGCGTAATTTCTCCGAACGTTGTAAAAATAATAAAAAAACAAAAAAAAAACTACAACGTATTTAAATTTGACTTACAATATTCCTGTAAAAATTTATCAAGTTAAAAAAATCTTCGATTTTCAGTTCTCGAAATAGGAGCAGCATTATTCTTAGAAAGCACGTCACAGATATTGGATTTGTACGGTTCTTGGCTGAGTATCTTAAAGATAGCTCGCATACTGCACACATATTTAAACCGTTATATGCGAGTTTTAAAAAGAAAAAAAGAATCTATTGGGAAACGAAAATCTGTTAAAGAAAATATCAAGCCTAAACTTAGTACAGAAAATATAAAAAATTAGCAGATGCTGTTGCAGAGGTTTCTGAAAAACGATGCATAAGATAACCGTCCTCGTATAAATAGGGACAGAATGTGTACGCCTCTACAGTCTCGCGGTTTATAATAAACCAGAAACATATTCGCGAGTCTGAAAGTTGTGGCAGAATTTTTCTAACGTCGAGAATCTTACGTCTATAATATAAAATTAATTCGCATAAGATGTTTGACGTTGATTAAATAATTAAATTTGCAAAATCATTGATATAACGACGAAACTATACTTTATAAATTCTTTTCGAGTCAAAATCGTGCGACTTGCTTCAAAAAAAGTGTAAAATAGAGTAAAATCTAATCACTTGTTTTGGAATAGAATTTAAAAATCGTAAGGTTTTGATTTTCGAATAGTAGAATATGTGCGTTTGAAAAAAAATTTCTGAACTAGATCCGGAGAAATTATTATTATTTTTTTCTTTTCTTTTATATGTAGATGGTAGGAACTTACCCAAAAGAGAGATAATCGTGATGAAAAAAATTCCTTTCATTTTAATTATTTGTATCTGTTGAAGATTAGAGTTTTTTGAAATTCCGATAAAGCACATGGTATCTTTTGTTTATTTTATTTATTTTTTACTTTCTTACTGCACGTTTCTCAACGTGTTTTATTTATTTATTTTCGTATTATACTGTCACACTGTATAAACTCAGTACTATACTAATAGCACAAATGTTTTGACTATATATTTTTAACGGAACGTACGCGCACGATACACTCTCGAATTATAGTGCAGAGATTCTTGGCGTTCGCCGAGTTCACCGTGTTCACCGTGTTAACGGAGTCAAGGGTGCCCTCGACGACATCGAAACAATATAACGAGACACGAACGCGGCGAGAGGCTAGACATATCTGGTCTCGTATGAGGTGTTCACTGTTCAGTTAGCAGCGATCGTCGCGATGTAATGTGTTCTTCGTGTAGAGACCTAGAGGGACCACGTTTCGGTCGGGAGATTATATTATAGAGATATTTTTATATCTTTCAGAGATCTACGCGACTTGATGACCAGGATATCTAACCAGGAACTCCCCCATGGATATACATCCACAATCTTCATGATACGGAGAAGATAAACGATGTGTAAACTCATGGTTTACACGGTAAACCGGTGAGAAACCGGGTTTTAAGCTGAAAATACACCTTGGGAATGATTTTTTTTTTAATCATTCTTACGCTGCGGAGGAATATTCTATCAATTCAGTTTTTTCACATTAACGAGTTAGGGGATGTTTCTGAAGATCCAAACAATGAGAAAATCCACTGCGGAATAGTGTGCCTTGAAAAAAGAAATTTTTTTCGTTACTTTTTCAGACAAGTTAGGGGCCACTTTTTTCTTAGGATTTCTCAATCTATGTGAGCCGAAGCTCCATGAATTCTAAATTAATTTTTACTTACCAGTTGTGGAAAAAATTTAGTCGATAAAATATTTTTTCAAATTATATCAGTGACGTGAAAATAATTATTTCCAAGTCTATGTGTTATTCTGAATTTTTTTTTTTTTTTTTTTCATCGTGTTTTTAATTCCGTTTGAAATCTGGAATTAATATTTGACGATTATTTAGATCTTATTCCAAATTACAAAATTCGCCGGATACGAAGAGGAAATCTTATTGGTAAATCATAATAGGTACAATACTTGAAGCTTCAAGGTATTTCATTGTTGCGAAACGATGTCACGATGAATTTTGAAATTGGTTATTTATGTTAACGACAAATTGATCGGGGACAATATAACTCGCATAGTTCCTACTTCCGTAAAAATCTATTCATGAATTTTCGACAGTCATCCAAGCTAATGATTCAGAGTATTTAAAGAGACCCGAAATCCGCGGTTTTGGCAATGTCTTAACCCCCCGTAATTACCGTGGGTGAAATTGACCCAGCTTGCAACTTTGGACTAAATATCTGTATTTGGATGAAAAAAATACCTTTTTTGAAACTCCCACTATTGAAGCTATTTTTTATTTTGTATTTTTGTTTTACAAAGGTAGGTAGCATATTTCGTGAGTATCACTGTAAAATTTAAAAAAAATTGAAAAATTAAAAAGTTATGAATATTTCAATGAAATCGTACATTTCTTTTTACATTAACTTCTTTACGAATTTTTTTTTTTTTGTTTTAGACATGTCGACATTTGTTTTTTCCCAAATTGACTGATGCTTCATATTCTACAATGTTCAAAGTATGATCCATGATTTTTTGAAAAAAATCGGACGGATACTTTTTTGTACGACAGCCATTTAAAAATGACATTAGTTTAATTTAATCCCCTGCAGTGTGACTACTATGTAATTCTATAGAAGTATGACTACGGAGGGTTAATCTAGTACTTCTCTTTTATTAAATATCAAACTTTTACCTAGCTGTTCAATTCAACGAACCTTATTATGTGTTATTCGCAAATAGTGTGTAAAAAAAATTGCACTTCAAATTGGTGCATTAAAGGGTACTATATATTAAGTATTATATCTACAGTAAGAGTGGTTTGAAAAAACTTCATCTCCTATGTATACACTTTGCCGTTGCTATATATTTTCCGAGTTATTATTATATATGCGGTATACTTCTGGGTCAGCAACGTGTCTCTTAAATAAATGTGGGTAGATATATGTAAGAATAAAGGTATATAGTTGTTTATTTCAGAAATATGAATCCGCGTTTTTCACACGAATAGTATAGGTACGTATAGAAATCGTCATCGTTTATTCTTGTGCGAATTTTCTATACCTCGAATAAATTTCTTCGGAAAACAAGAAAGAAAAAAAAAAAAAGAAATGAAATGAAAATTATGACTGTTGATTCTCATTTTTTATTAAACCGTTCCGAAAAGTATAACACATTCTGATTTCATAGCTGATAATTTTTCGATGATGTTGAGCTTGCGAGAAAAAATGAAACAATAATTTTCTCTTTCAGAATTAATTATTACTCACGTTTATAAATTTATTTTTTTTCTCGCAAATTCGTTCGAAAATGTCAGAGTATATTATTAGTAAATTAATCATAATATATGCTGAATGTTTACTTCTAAAAAAATGATGAAAAACTGATAATTTATAGGATCATAAATTTCGGATATTAGAAATAGGAATTCGACGACTATAGACGTTTGTATACGAAATAATATAGTATCAATATTTATTTAATTATCATAAAATAAAAATCACATAAAATTGTTAAAAGTAAACCCCGTATATATTATTACTACAGCATACTGTATTTACAATATTATATGGTTTTGCTTGGGAAGAAGAAAAAAGAAAAAAGAAAAAAAATTTCATCACGTATTTGTCAATTGTGATGAGAATTTTTTTTTCTTCTTATTTTTCTTCCTTTTCCTCTTTTTCTTCTTTTCTGTTACGAAACAGTGAAACCAAGATGACAATTTATAGTATATACTATATCATTCAAATGAACGTATTATTTAATTAATTAAGAGTATAAATCTCCGTTCCATGAGGTTATTTATTATATATACTGGTAATGTATATGTATATATATATATTTATATATATATATATATATATATATATATATATATATATATATATATATATATATATATATATATATATATATATATATATATATATATATATATATATATATATATATATCCCCAAAACCCGCTAATTATAATTATTCGTTAAAATAAAATACGTCAATAGTTTAATTAACAATAAATTATTAAATATCTATTCACAAAAGTATGTATAGATTGTTGTTATTATTATTATTATTATAATTATCATTATTATTATTATTATTATTAATAATATTATTATAATTATTATTATTAAATATTTATTTATAGACATGGCCTAGGGTTCACTGCATTATATAGTAGTTTTTATATACTATTGTCAACAGACAGTATTATTATAATTGTGTACAAGATTCTGTTAGAAAAACGAACAATTATCCGGTCATCATCATCATTGTCAACGGTCTTTTTTTTCCACCATACATAATTTATTACGTAGATTGATGAAAATTATTCATTATATGTTTAATATTACTGATATTAAATTTAATATGAATTTAACAAAGATGTGATAATAAAAACAAAAATATTACAGAACGAAAAAGAAAAAAAAAAAACAATTATTATAGAACCAAGGGATTGTATAAAGTTTTCAAATCCTTTACGTAAACAAGCCCTTTTCAATTATCGATATATGTATAGCCATGATATATTTGGCACCGTAATTAATTTAAAAACGGTAAAAAACAAAAAAAAAAAAAAAACGAGGAAAAAATAGAAAGGACTTGGCGTATAATATGAAGAGAACTATAATAAATTTATTTATTAAGTAACTATTTGGCCGTAAAAAGAGAAAAAAAAAAAAACAGACTAACAACTGCCAATAAAATGTATATGTATATTATATGAGGTGTATTGATTGTTTGGATTAGTTTATTTAGATGCAAAAACGTTTTGAAGAAATAAAGAAAAAATAAAAAAAATGAAACAAAGAATGTTATGTTTAAAAAAAAAAAAAAAAAAAATCGATACTATAATTTCATAGTAAATATGTATAAATATATCGATTTTTTTATTTCTTCTTTTGGGATTTGTTTTTATTTCCTTCATTATTCAGCTCAAAAGTACACCGATTTACATGCGCACTTGTGAGCAGAGGTGTTTTATAGTTATTTTTTTCAAGCGCCTAAAACAAACACACTGCTCTACCACTGAACTATATCTATATTGTATTTATAGAATATGACTTTCTTTAATATTTTATATACAAGTCTATTCTTGACATCTTTTTTTTCTATTCATCGGTTTTCACTACATTATAACACCTTGCGAATGGACTTGTGTAATTTATTAGTTAATTATTATTATTTTTCTTTTCTTTTATCTCTGTTCTTTCTTTCACTATTTATGTATTTCTTTTATTTTTTTTATCATTTATTTTCTAGTTTAGATATTTCTCGACATGCGTACCGCAGTTTTTCACTTATACCACGCATCGATGACTCTGGTAATTAATTAAGCTATAATTTAATTTGATAATCGTTGATCACTTTTTGAATAAAGCAAAAATAAAAATAATATAAAATCAATAGATAAAAACCAATGTGTTGAAAAATTCTTGGAAATGTGACAGCGACAAATACATATTTTCATTATCCGAAACAATATACGATGATTTCATATTGCGGTTTCCTTTTATCATATATGTTATTGTACATATTATAGAATTAATGTGAACAATAATTCGTCTTGATTTATTATAATTTTCTTCTATTAAATATTATAATTAACGGAAAGGAGGTGGGAGATGGAGGTGAAAAAAAATAATTAATTGTTGAAATTTTTTCAGCTTTCGAATATTTAAATTTTAAATAAAAACAATCGTACTATTAGATATTATTAACTATCTTATAGATAAACAACAACCCAGATACTATACCGATTAATAATCAGAAATTAAATTTTCAATTTAATATAATAAATAAGAGTCAAATTTCACTTTTTTTATTCCATCTTCTTTTATCACGTATCTATTTTTTACAATCAACCCCAGAGATATTACAATGGTAATTTAAAGAGTAGAGAAAAATCGTCTCGTCGTTAATTTCTTCATTATTATTATTATTATGATTATTATTTTTTATCTTTTTGCACGATCAACGTTATTTATCCACACTTGATTACTACTTTCACTCACACACATTATTTATTCAACTACGTGTTTTGGTTTACTTTGCTTTAAATTTACAAAATTAATTATTACCAAATTATAATTCTCATTAGACATCCCACGTACATATACCTATATGTATATAATAATTCACATCAGGATAAAGAAACAATTGAATGAAAAAATCAAAATGAAAATAAAAATAGTAATTACACCAATAGAAAATTTCGGAAGAAAACATATTGCGAAATGATAGCGACGTATGTATTATATGTATAAGATATTTTCTTTTTTGTTTTTTGTTTTTTGTTTGGTTTGAATGTAACGAATTTACTGACATAAAGCACTGAACTCTCACAGTTTATATAGGTATTATATACAAACATTTTTCAACTTAAATAATTATCATTAGCTAGTATCGTTTTATTTTATTTTATTTTATTTTATTTCATTTTATTTTTTCTTTTTTTTTCAATCGTCGACACACAGTTCTCAGTTCCAGCTTTGACTAATCAATTGATTAACGTCTCAGGCTTATATTGTATATGTACGAATATAGATCCATATACCTAGTTTATAGTTCATTTAGAAACTGCTTTCGATAATATCTCGTTGAAATTTCTCTCGCTATTATATCCTTAATATCAACTTTCTTAGTTGATAAAATTGATATTTATCAGACGTCCGTGAAGTGAAATTGTCGTTATAGATTCTACGATGAATTAGGCTTATAAGGTAGGAGCCTTTCGGTACAACGGGCTGCCTCGAATTGGAATAAGATGTGCTTCGGAATTGAATACCCATTCGTCTAAACTTATTAGATTGTCGTCGCTGAATAACAAGTAGAGATACTGAAACAGATAATTAAATTATAGATTAACACTCTTTACTTCATTTATCAAAGTTTATTTATAAACTGGATAACAGCGATCCAGGGATCTCAGATATCCAATGCATTGTTAAATCATGAGGATGAATTAAGAATATGATAAAATTAATAGTAGCAGAAAAGAGATAGTGAAGGAAAACAAAAAAGAAAAGAATTATTTAATGTATGTATTTCAACAAAAATTTTAAGTGAATTTCGAAAACTTTTCAATGAAAAGCTGAGAGATATCTCCGTGTATGGAATTTCTCTTAAATTCGAACCACCTTTTCCCCTTGTTGTTTCAGATTTTAAGAACAGATTGAGGTTTTTGACAAGTTGTTCTTTTTTTTTTCTTCTTTTGTATTAAAATATTTGATAACTGAGTGACCAGGGCTAAGATTGCAAAAATGTATAAAATAAAAAATAACATGAAAAAATTAAAAAAGGGAGAAATTATATTGTGTGAAATTTTTTTTTATTAAAAGTAACTCAATTTAGTAGTCGAGGTTTTAACAGTGAGGAAAAATGGCTCATTTATCTTTACGAACTTTGATGAATGTAATCTAATATTTCACTCGTAAAGGGACGAAAATTAAAAAATTTTCCAATTTATTTTCCACCCAGCAGATATTGAATTTCGCGATTTGCACAAAGCAGTATACTTATAAGTTACGTTAAAAATTTCAAAAATGATAATCGAAATACCCGAAAAATCGATTCGAAAAATGAGAAAATGCTCTTGATTTATAATCAAATTTCGAGGCTTCAGGGAAGATAAAATAGTTTTTGTAATTTCGGAAAAGCATTGAAAATACTGCGAAAATGACTTAACAATTTTTTTCTTGTCACGATTGACCGATTTTCAAATATTTTAATAAAAAAAATTTTAGAAATAATTTTACTGCGGAATTTTGTCGAAAAAGAATTTTTTTTACTTTTATCTTAAAAATTATTCGAAATTTCTATTCAAATATATTAACAGATCGTAAAACAAAGGCACAAATTATAACTATTCGAAATTATTCAGACAAAATCGGAGTTCAAAATTTCTAAAAAAAAAAAAAACAATAAAGATAGAAGGTCTAAAAAACTTTGAAAACGTAATGCCTATAGCAGAGAACGTTTACAGAGTTTTTATTATTTTTTTATTTTTTAGAGAAAAATGATCCATCTTCTGTTTTTTTGTTTTTCGCTTTCTTCTCAAAGTTCATATAAAAAATTTTCAAATTCTCAAACTTAGAAAATACGATAAAAACAAAATTGTATATTTCGGGTATAAATATCCAATTAATTAACTCATAAAGCGGAAATTTTAAACAGTTCATTTTGGGAATCTAAATACCTTGAGAGTTTCGGCAAACAAGTAACTTTGCTGAACATCATCCTTCGGAGTGTCGAGAAGATAGACGTTGTTCAACCCTGTGTATCCTCCCGGAACTCTGCAATGTCTTTCCAGTGCTTGCACAGCTTCCCAACCCCATTCTCTGTACTTTGGATCCTTCGTTAGCCGCCACATTACGAAGTACGATTCAAAAGTCTGTAATTCAAGAAACACAATTATGCTAACATACAAGATGAATAAATAAGACTAAAATACATCACGATCGATAATAACGATTAAATATTTCATTAATAATAAAATATAACACTAAACAAACCTCTGGTCGAAGTATGTAATACTTTTCCCCGTTCTTCAAACTCTTTGCTTCATTATTTTCGATGAAATGGAAAGCTTCAGGTCCGAGTTTAGTTGCTGTACGGTCGTAAGACTCGTGGCAAGTATTCGTAAGACCAGCAGCAACGTCCATGTGCTGATCAGATACTTCATTTTCCAATGTTTTAGCACCCAATCCAAACATTCCGCCTAAGAGATGAAGAAAAACATTTATGGATAAATAATATACATTTAACACATAATGAACTTTTAAAAGACTTGCCAATTAGGAATAATGAAAACTGAACTGTTCCATTAGACAAAAATGTTCTAATTACCTGCAAAGCAAGCCAAGTGACCCATCTTGTGCTCTAGACGATCATACTTAAGATCTGAAGCGTATAAAAGTCCACCTGCAGACCTGACGATCATATGTTCAAGAATAGCAGCGACTGCTTCATCGTACATTTCCCTAGCTTCATTGTCCTCTTTTCCTGACTGAATCCATGCCTTCAGAAGATATTCATAGAAGCTATCCCCCAAACCACCGAGTGACATGTGATCTGTGATATAATGAGATATTTAAGAATTTGCAATGAGAGGAGCAAGTATTTTTTTTTCTTTATTTTTCTTTTCCAAAGTGATGATAAATTAAATTTTTTTTTTGTAATTGCGCGGGGTAATAGGTGTATAAGCGTATACGTTATTCTGGGTATTTATTTGCATCATTATATGGTGGTGGTAACATCTGCACCGTTGCCTTCGACCTTACGTACACGAGTGAAAGCCCAACTTAGGTACTAAACGATAAATAACAACGAGATTACTGCAAATTGTTATTGCTAATTTATTCAGCTACCGAATACGTAAAAATGTTGAGGGTTACCCTAAAGGAGCCTTTTAGATCTCGTGAGTTTCTCACAGCCGTTATTTCAACTCTGCACTTTGCGAGGAAACATTGCTATACATAGGTATATAATAATTTAAGCTTTAGTTGTATAAGATAATTGGTGAAAAACACGTGGAAATATATTCATCAATAAGTAATTTAAAATTTTATATTTTTATTAATATTATCTTATTTCTGTTTTCTTGAAAGAAAAGATAATGATGAAAATCATCGACATTTGCGGAACAAACTTACATGTTTCGTTTTTCTTTTCTTTTTTTTGTTCTAGATTATTATCAGGAAGAGGATAAAAATTAAAACGGGAATGGCACACTCCTCCGAATACATTTCCAGGCTTTACACCATAACGTACGATATATGTTCAATAGCCGAATTGACCTTTGACAGCGGTTGAATTTCAATACTGTTGTACGATAATGAATGATGCATTGATGGAATATCGTAGTGGTAAAACGCGTTGTGTGTAGGTACATACATACATTGTTAGGAGTAAAGTAACGTAAGGCTAGAAGTGGGAAAACTTTAGGACGAAGAAGAGAAGAAAAAAAAGAATATTATGATAATAATAATAATAACTGTGGGGTGATTTTAATGCACGTTATTCCTGTATAAGTGGAGAAGGGGATCAGATCGTGATTCAGTGATAAATTATCGGAATTATATGCGAACTACGGTCGTCGTTCAGGCGAGGACAACGCGTATATAAGTTATATCATGTATGTATGTATGTATGTATATATGTCTATCTGAGAAAGAATTATCGACGTATATTCATACGATGAAAATTATACACCACTTGCCTCTCTGATACAGACTTTCTATAATAACTTTGACGATACGAACACCATACGGGTAAAATACCTCGGGGCAAAATACCTCGCAGGGGAAACTATTTTTAAGAAATCTTACAACTTTAAAAAGAAATTTTTTAATAACCGTGCCACCACTTCAACTTTTTCTTTTTTGCTTTTATATGTATACACAAATTACCAGATTTTTTTTATAACTTGAAATGTTCAAATATCTCAATAAAGTAAAAAAAAAAAAAAATAAAAAAAGATCGTAAGAATGACATTTTTCATGGTACTTTTCATTATCTTAGAAACCTTTGTAATTATTTGAAATACTATAAAGTATGTGAAGAATATAAATGAGCAGTTCGAAATTGAAGGTAAATTTTTATTTTCCAGCTACACACTCGGAAAGTTCAAAACTCCGAAAGTTTAACAGAGGTGCACGATGTTCCATGCGTGAATTTCAAGTTCCAGAATTTTGGCCTTTCGGATCTTCAGCTTTCGAAAATTGAATCTTCGCTATTTTTTGATTCAAAGTTTTCCAAATCAACTATGCAGATTTTCAAAGAAGTATTCTTTTTAAACACCGTGATTATAGGTAATATTAAAATTCAAAATTTTGACCGTTTGGAGCTTTATAAATTTGGAATTGAAACCCGGCTCCTAAGGAACGTTCAAATCAAACGAGATATGGCAATTTTTTACGTTCACTATGATTAGAATGTAAAATCCTATAAATTTCAGATTTTTTAAATCTCACAGTTTCTGAAATAATTCAGCGAGATTTTCAGACAGACAAAAACTAAAAATTTACTAGTTTTAAAAAATATTAAGTGAGAAAAAAAAAAATTCCTTTATATCGGCATTTACTCTCGTCTTACGTTACTAACTGTGCAATTTATGGATAATTTTCTTTTCTTTTTCTTCTAAGGAAACATTTATTTTTATTTATTTTATTTTTTTTTATAAATGTAGATGGTGCGAGGTTTGAAATATCCCGTTTATTGCACGCTTTCGCATACCCTGAGTTCCATGGCGATTTTGAAATACTTTTAACAATATAATGAATACTCTTGGTCAGATGTATCTACTTTGCGCCGCAGTACGACGGATTAAAAATCTATTTACCGGGAAGCCAGAAAGATTTATTAAATGAAATTACAGTAATAAAGAGGGATATTTATAGGATGAGGGTTGCGGAGGCTGCGTGGCAGGTCCCTTGGCGTTTATCTGCCCACTTCTCACATTACATCCCGGACTATTTTTCCTTACTCTTTATTACTATAATCCAACGTAATTTTTTTTGTTTTTATATTTCTTTATTTTATTTTTTATTATTTTCTTCCAAGTTTCAACGTACCTCGCACGTACCTTATTTCAAATTACGATATACAGGTACAGGTATTACAGGCATTGAACGATCATACGATGCGATAAACGTGAATGTCTTTCATTTGGCAAAAATTTAATTCCCCTTTCTCTCTATCCAACCTATCGCCAAGACTCTTCTCCACCCTCTACTATTACGATAAAACGTAGGTCTAGTCATTTACCAGGGTATATATAGGCTACGGCTACGATGCTAGAGGGATAAATTCAGAACTGGCGTTTTGGGGATTAGAAGGGTAAGAGATTGAGGAGATTGAACGAACGGTAAGAACCTCGGTTATAGGCTTCTAGACTATAGATATATCTACATGTCCTATATCCCGTACCTAGAAATATCCTATTTTATACTCAAAACTAACCATATCCGCGTAAGCCTCGCAAATTAGTAAGTCAATTAGTCACGATGCCTAATACAATAATGTGGCTATAGTATTAGCACACTAATAATACTACATGTATATAAAAAAAAAAAAAATAAAATAAAAAGAAAAAACAAAAATAAATAAAAATACCTCTGACCGGTAAGCAGATATTCGGGAATTCATACAAGTCCTGAACATAAAACACACCATAAGGAGTCTAAAATTACGTGGAATTAAATTTGAAACAAGATTCTTAGTCTAGGTAAGCTATTAATTATTACAAGATAAAAAACAAAAAAAGAATATCGAAATTTTAAACATAAATGAAGAAAAATATGTACAGTATGGATAAATGATGACTTACGTTGGCCCCATTTTCCGGTCTTTGGATTAATGTAGTTTGGATAAAGACCTCTTGGTTTGTTTAGATTTTTCAAAACTGACCGGACCCTTTGAACTTTGTTTTTGAATATAGGATTTCCAGTGATGTCACTTA